>BSXT01001451.1:0-29765 GCA_030267785.1 Phytophthora fragariaefolia
CGCCACGCTCGGTAGGGTGAGGTACTGGCTGTAATCCATGATGATTACGGCGTGGTCATCGCTAACGCTAGCGAGATCGCGCTTGTACTCTTCCCTAAATCATACGGATAAATCAAAATGCTAGTATCCACTGTGATAAATCAAATTGATGCTAGTATCCAACACCGTACCTCATGCGCCGCGCGGCCTCCGTGTGACGTCCGAGCTGTTCTGTCAGATCCGCGGTGACTCCACTCTTCATGCGCGCGTATAGAATACTGCACTCATCGCACACATTGCTACGTGGTGACCGTATTCGTACAGTCGGACACAGCTTTGTGAGCAGTTGCCTGAACGTGCTAGGTTGTGGCTCTCAAACACGAAGTCGTATCTCCTCGATATAGTTGTGCATCTCGGTGTGTAGTTGATTCCACGTGAAAAATGCGTGTGAGTAGTAGAGCTTCGTGACACCTTCAACAGTCTCTTGTTTACGAACTCGAACAGGGACTACCTCTCCAACACTCGCTGCAAACTCTTTAAACCACGACACGAGCCAACGAATGTCCACTGCGCTGGCGTTGAGATTCATTCGATTTCCATGCGCTTTCACTGAGATAACGCCCTCGTTAATTCGACTGCGGTACCTGGTCACAGTTGGCGTAGACACTCCGTAGCAAGCGCACCAAGCCGAGCGACACACCCGCCCAACTAGTGGTAGATAGTAGTGAAATTGCTCGCGCAGGCCATATCCACGATGTCTCAAAACCGTGTCGGTCTCTTTGAGTACCGCCAGCGCGGTTATTATGCTCTGCTTGCGCTCACGTGAGGTCATCTGCGAAAGTGAACACAAAAAGCTTTTAAGAGCTTCTTCCTTGCCTTGAAGACACTTGCCCTCACACGGATCAGCTTGTAGCAGGCTGGTTATCTTGTCTTGCAGCTCGTCGCCATTCAAGTTGATGCTTGTATCTACTGTTGCTTCTTCACTGGACTCCTCGAGGTCGCTCAGCGCCAGTTCTTCCTCTTAACTTCCGAGATCATCACTTGAGCCTGGCTGCCACTCGCTGCAACTGCTGCCATCACTGTCGAGCGCCCTATCCTGCGGGGATGCGTCAGCCACGGGAGGAACCCGCTTGCGGATGACGAAGCTGCCAGCTCCTCCATTGAACCCGGTCGATACACCCGCAGCAAATTTAGAGATTGCGAAAATCCCCCCTCCTGAGAAAATTCGCGTAAGTACGATACTGGATGGTTCATCTTCACTGGCCTTTATCTCGAAAACACCAATATGTTAACTAGCATCATTTTGTTTGGCGCGGTCTCATGTATACGCCGCAGTAACTCTCCACAAACCACAATGGTCCTAAAACTCTCCCGAAGGTCAGTATACGATCCAGGATTTTGTCGACAAAGCACTTTAGAAGCGAAGGAAGACGCTGATATCTTACTTGTCATTTGGGAACAGAACTGCAGTTGCTGTGTTCTAGGTTTTTATTTTTATTTAATGCGGTAAACGCCGGTGGCACTTATGGCGAGCAGAGCTGTGGTCTAGGTTGCCAAGCTAACGTATCACGTACTATCCTATCCGGTAGTGAATTTTCTGCCCGACTTTCGTCGGTATAACTGCACGTTGATGCCGTATTCAGGGGACGAACAAACAAGCGCTTATGCCCACCCCCACCGCGTGCCACACGCACTCGCTTGGAATTAGCGAGAACGTAGTCTTGTACCACGCACTTCGCCTCTTTAGCGTCCTTCAACTCATTTCCGATTCGCAGCGTTTTCATAGCGTGCTGACGGCCGCAGATTCTCAACTGAGCAGCGAGACACTCGTTGGGTTTTAAACTCCAACAAATAAATTAATCACATTCGGTATGCTGGTTTTGCGCGGTATGCTGATTTTGGACGAAAACTAGTTCTCTGTATGCTGGTTTTGGACTTTTATCGTCGTCGAACGCCATCCAGCACTCGGATACAAGTAATACATGTACCGCCAAAGGCTGCAAAGGAAGCAAAGATCGCGATCTTCGCTACGTTGTGCGCATCAATCGTCAGCTCTTCGGCGAATTCCAGTAGCCATACGTTGCTGCAAAATGCCTCAGCGACTTGGGACTCTCCGCTCCTGATCGAAAACTGGCTATTGAGCCGAACCCCCAATAATCAGTCTACCAGCCCGACCAATACTGTTCGCTGCAGAGATTCCGTTATGTTGACAACAGCCGACGCTGGCGCCCATGCCTTATGCTGTCGATCACCTGGCTGTGTCCCGCACATATCGTCGAACCGAGATGCTGTGCTGCACTCCCGGGGTCGAGTCGAGCGCCACTACCGCAGCCATCCATCCGCGCGAAGCCCGCCGAGAACTCGCCGCCGCTGGTCGCCTGCCCTCATTGCCACCTCGCGCTCGTCACCGCGACGCTCATTGGCTGCCAAAAATATAGTGCAACGGCCCATACGGCGCACAAAACCGCGGCCGCACGAGCTCAATTCCTGCACGTGGTGCCCATTCCGGGGCTAACGGCGCGGGGCTCAAGTGACTGCGGCGGGCGGCGGCAACTGTGTGGCGGCGTCTCCAAGTGGACGCGCATGGACATTTCGCTGCTCGGCTCGCTCCAGTCGCCGGTGTACTCGCGGGTGAAAACTCGGTACGTCCGGCCACTTCCTGACGCAGACTGGCGGCCGTTCTGGCGGGCGAGTGGCTCTGCGGCGTCTTGCGGGCAGGAAGTGACGTTGACGGATGTGGCTGCTGTGGTGTTGCTGCCATTGCCAGACTAGCGAGGTAGGACGCAGCCATGCCGGCCTCCAAGAAGCGCGTCCAGAACCGCGGCACGCTCAATGTGGGCACGCAGCAGGTGCCGGCGGCGCTGAGAGACTGGGTGCACATTTGGCACGGCGTCAAGGTGAACAACGGGTCGGAAGACACGTCCATCTTCCACGCGGGCTCGCGCGTCGAGGAGATGCCGTTCTGGAAGCAGTTCATCCGGCTGCCGTCCAACTCGCTGTTCCCGAGGGTGTTCACGAGCTCCAACCCGAGGAAGCCGTACAAGGATTTCCTCTACGTGCTGCTGAATATGCGGTGGCCTATGCTGCTCACGGTGCTGCTGGCCATTTTTATGCTCAACATTTTCTTCTTCGCAGCTGTCACGTGCTTTGTCTGCGGAGAGCCGACCAACTTTTTCGAGGCGTTTGACTTGAGCTACCAGACGTTCACCACGATTGGATTCGGGGGGGTGTACCCCACGCGCACGTGCGGGAATGTGAGTATGTCCGTGGAGTCGTTCGCATCCATGATGGTCGTGTCGGCCGTGACTGGTCTAGTCTTTGCCAAGTTCGCCAAGCCCCAAGCGAAGGTAGCATTTAGCAAGGTGTGCGTTGTACAGCCTTATGGCAAAAAGTATTTGGCTCTTGTGGTGCGAGTAGCAAATGCAACGCAATCGCGCGATGTAACGCACGATGTGATCATGGAGGCTGTATTCAAGGTCAACTTGCTGCGGGTGGAGCACAAAACGAAGCATATTCGGGCACACGACGATGAAGCGACTGAGAAACGAAAGTTATCGCGCACAGCAAACTGCACAATCGAAGATGCTGCAGATGCTGTCAATAATCCCGCGTGCTCTCCTACAAAGGTGCTTACTTCGTACAATCTCAAGCTTCTGCAGAATAATTTCATTACATTTCGCATGGGTGTTGCAGTAGTGCACGTGATTGATGAAAACAGTCCGCTTTACGGGATGTCAAAGGAGGACATTTTCCGGTCCGACATGCTCGTGGAGGTAGCTATGTCAGGTGTCGACTCCACACTCCAAGACACAGTTTCTGAGCGCTATATCTACACGGCAGCAAATCTGATGTGGGGGTATCGCTTTGCTGAATTGTTAGAATTTAACGAACGAAATGCCGAGGTGATCATGAATTTTGCAAAGCTCAGCACCGTTGAGTCTGCACCAATCGATAATGCTCGCTATCTTAAGCCAATTTTCTTGGATGACGTTTATCGTGACAGCCACGAGAGCGCCACAAGCGGACATATACATAACGTTGCTAAACGGCGATCACATCGTAAATCAGGAGTATCACGCCGAGAAGAAGAGCGTCATCCTTATCGTGAAGAGGCAATACATGAAGTCCCTACAGAGTTCTCTGAATCCATTATGATGAGCTCGAGATCAGAATCGTTGGATGAACAGTCCACTGCAGACTCTACAGTGCCTGCTCAACCCCACCCTCCCGTTTCATTTTCAAAGAAGGCCGGTCCCAAAAAATTTGCGATGGGGCTTGAACCACTGTTTGAACCATTGCTACAGCAGCCGTTTGGAACACAGCGAATACCAAAAGCACCGTCTGCTGAAACTCGAGCAGCTCAACGCGGGGGGTTGCGCGTTTTGAGAGAAAATGATCATACTGGCTTGGAGGAAGCACGCAGAAGGCGTAGTGCGCAGCAATTGACATCAAGTGACGGCCGAAATGTTCGTGTCCGCGTTGGAAGTGGAGGCATCAGCGACGGTGGTCGTGGTTCTTTTGAGGGTCCAAATGGTCCCCGAGCAAAAGACTTGCTCCAAAGAGAAATGGCAGGATCCGCGATGATTGAGGATGATACCAGCACGATTTCACAGGAAGAAGGACGCAAAGACGAGTTGAATGACCTTGATGTCGATATTGAAGTGGACGATATCGAGGACGAAGGCAGTGTAGGTGATGACTGCGCGGAGGGCAACAGAAGAGAAGATGCTAGTCTTGGGCGTCTACGTGCTCAGACGACCATGTCCGCTGTGTCCATTGAGGTCGAAGACACGCCTCGATTTTTGCGCATCTTGCCTGTTCACATCCCTAAGTCGTTCAGCTTCATGCGATTTTATCAGAGTGCTCTCCATGTACGCTGGCCAAAAATCATCGTCGTGTTCATTGTGTCATTTCTGGTCCTCAACTTCGTGTTTGGTTTTTTGTACTGGCTTGACGAAAGTAAAATATCTGTCTACGACGATGTGGTGGTTTCGAAATACGAGTTGGCTTTCTACATGAGTGTTCATACGTTAGCCACCATCGGCTACGGGTCCATAGCACCGATGCCAGACTCTGCCTATATGAATATTGTCGTGTTCATTGAGTCAATGGTTGGTATCATTGCTGTGACAATCATCACTGGCATTGCTTGGTCCAAGTTTGCACGGCCCCGAGCGCACATTCACTTCTCGTCGAAAATGACAATTTCAACCATATACGGCCACCGTTGCCTTGTTTTCAGAGCTGCCAACACGCGGCACTCCGGCGAGGTGCATGAAAACTTTTTCCGTATTGGCGTGATTCTTACGAATCGCCGTACAGGGCTACGGCAGATGTACGACGTGCCGCTTGTGACGGCAGAATGGCCGTCTATCAAGCTGCCAGCGACTCTCATTCACGTCATTAACGAGAACTCTCCCTTTTACAAGTTTCACTCCATGGAAGACCTTTCGCAATCGAGAGTTGCGGTCATTGCGTTACTTACGGGACTTGACACCACGTTTTCGGAGAGTGTATACGCGCGCAAGATGTATTTCTGGGACGACTTTGAGTACGATATGCGCTTTGCCGATTTCGCTGTTATTGAACGTGACCGGGTTATCGTGGACTATGATCGCTTTGATCGACTCATTCCAGAGGACCGAGACGAGCAGGTGATCACGACACCGATGCTATCGGTGCGATCTTCAATCGTAGACGTAGTTTAACCCTTGACCGTATAAGCTATAATATTTGATTGAGAAATTTACGTATGTTTATACGAACAGTGAAGTGACAACCACCTTTATTTCAAGTTATTAGACTAGGAGCGGGCGCTGGTTTCCTCGCCAGTCCACGCGTTCAAAGAACCGTAAACCATCCAATCTCCACAGTAGCTAGCACTTCAGATTGAATACGCCAAGCATGGAACGTTTACCAGCGACCACGACCACCACCATAGCCACCACGGCCGCGGCCACCACCTCCGCCACGGCCAACGAGGTCTCGCAGTTCACGAGGCACCTCCTGCTCAGCTTCTTCCATGATCTTCACCAGAGGTCCGGCGAGTCGGGCGTTGTTGCCGGGCGAGAAGAAAGAGATCGACGTACCCTTGTTGCCAGCGCGAGCAGTACGACCAATGCGGTGAATGTAGTCCTCGATGTTCTTGGGCATGTCAAAGTTGACCACATAACGAATGTCCTTGATATCCAGACCACGCGAAGCTACATCAGTGGCGACCAGAATTTGCGTCCGACCATCCTTGAACTCGCGGAGAACGTAATCACGCTCTTCCTGCGACTTGTTACCGTGGATAGCCTTGCACATGTAGCGCGTGTTCCGCAAGTTACGACTGAGTTCGTCAGCACCGCGCTTCGTTTCGCAAAAAATGATGATACGGCCACCCTCGTAAATATCGCGCAGGTGGTCCTGCAGCGCGGAGTACTTTTGGTGGTCATCCATAACCTCAACAACCTGCTTGATCCTCTTGTTCGCGGTAAGATCAAGAGATCCAACAGTCACCTGAATGAAGTCCGTCAGGAAGTCATTCGCGAGCGAAACAATCTCCTTCGGCCACGTAGCCGACCACATCAGCGTTTGACGATCAGGACGAATCTGGCTGACAATCTTGCGTAGCTGCGGTTCGAAACCCATATCCAACATTCGATCAGCCTCGTCAAGAACCAGATACGTCACACGACGAAGGTTTGTCTTGCCCATGCTCAGCATATCAATCATACGACCAGGCGTACAAATGCAGATCTCCACGCCACGACGCAGATCAGCAATCTGGCCACCCTTGGGGACACCGCCGTACACGCACGTATTCTTGATCTTTGAGCTAGCGCCGAACTTGTTGCACTCCGCTTGGATCTGCACGGCCAGCTCGCGCGTCGGGGCAATGATCAGAACAATTGGACCATCTCCGGGCTGCAAGTAAGGCTACATGATACGAAAAAACCACACAAAAAGTGTTAGTCCACATGTTGCTTAACTACAAGGCAAGCATGGTTGCACGAGAAAGCAAACACAAGCGAGCGCCGAGGGATTTGAGGTGTTCGCGTGCTGCTTTTTCTTCTGGCCATCGCCCACAACGCACCAATGCAATTTATCGCACCGATCGCTTGTCAGGAGGACGCCGGCGGGAGAAGAAAAAGACAGCCGTACTGATGTAGCTGTACGTGTGTCGGTTGTGCCGGCCTGATCAGTCGAAATGGTGGATGGATCATTCATCGCTTAAGCGTGCTTTGCTCCAAGAGCGCCGCATCTGCTTCATCTCAGAGACTGCAAATCCACCACCTTGACCGGCACTCCAACACAGCAAACTGCGAATCGAATCAACCGAAGTGACGGAATTCCACGTGAACGCCGCTCAATAAGGAGGACCGACCGACCTCCTTTCAAGCAAGCATCAACGCGGACCGACCACGCTCCGAAGATCGTTCAAACCCCACGTCTCACGCGTGTGTCTCGCTCAGCGCATCATGCAATGCGTGAACGACTGCCGTGCTTCAAGCACAACTTTGCTACCACCTCCATCAGCGCACGAGCGCCGCCGAAGGTGCGTCCAACAACGAACCAAGTCTTCTGAAAAGAGTCTGCTGCAAGTTACGAACCTGTGCGTTAATGTGCACGATCGCGGGCAGCAAGAAGGCCAGCGTCTTGCCGGATCCCGTGGCCGAGATGCCCACCATGTCGCGTCCCGACAGCGCCATGGGCCAGCCCTGGCACTGGATGGGCGTGGGCTTGTCGAAGCCCAGACGCACCACCTCCTCCAGCACGTACTCGGGGAACGACGCCTCCTCGAACGACTGCACGCACTTGGGCACGCCCTTGCCGGACACGATGATCTGGTTCTCGCGCTTCCACGTGTCGTACTCCTCCTCCGAGCGCTTCGTCACGTCCGGGTGCTCGTAGTAGAAGTTCTTTTCGAAGACCGGCAGCTTCGACAGGTCCCACTGGATGTGCGTGTCCAGGTTGGAGCCCAGGTCGCCTCCGCCGCGGCCGCCGCCGAAGCCGCCACCGCCGCCGTAGCCGCCCCCTCCGTAGCCGCCGCCACCGCCGCCGTAGCCGCCTCCGCCGTAGCCGCCGCCGCCGCTGTAGCCACCGCCGCCGCGCGAGCCGCCGCCGTAGCTGCCGCCGCCGTAGCCGCCGCCGCCGCCGCCGTAGTCGCGGCGCGAGGACGAGTCGCCGTATCGGTCACCGCCGCCGCCGTACATGGTCGAGAGTGAAGGTCGCTCGGGTTTTCCTCTGTCGCACTTGCGCGCCGCCGGTCGTTTCCGCGAATGAGCTGAGGCGCGAGAGGGGCAGAGGGCGATCGGTTTTCGCAGGGAACGCGCAACAGACGAGTTTTGGTTGGCTGCCGCGCCGGCGCCATTTCAGGCAATCAGGTGTCGCAGGCCGCGCCATTCGCCCAAAATTTGGGCCCCCCACCCGCCGCGATTGGACGAAACAAAAACGATCTTTTTTGGCCGCCAGTTTGAGCGACGCCAGTGTATTGACATATGAGCGGTAGCCTCAGTGGATCTCAGGTTAGATGTCGAGGGTCACCCCAGGGTGCGCTCGAACGCGGCCAGCTGGTTGTCGGTCTCGGAGATGCTCACCTCCAGCTTCTGCACGCCGCGCTCCTGAAATGGCATCGATGGAAGCAGCGAAAAATTAGTTTTCGGGCTGGCGACGGAGTTCCATTTCGGCAGACTGTCGTACTAGCAGAGCAGGGAGCGTGAACGCCTCAACGAGCAGGTTGCTCTGTACGAGGCACAGACGACGTCATTAGTGTTATCATGAGCGCTGCAGATACCAGAACAAAGCGCCGCGTACAATGTAAATAGTGAGCTCCTCTGCGGACGAGTGTGCAATCGGCAGCAGGGAGCAGTCCGCCTTCGGAAAGCTGGCAAGCAACGGAACGCGTAGTTAGATCTGTTCGAGTTGTCGAAACGAGTTCGGTCATGTATAGCTGCGCACCTGAACCTCGTGTTGTCTTCAGTCTGAATGTGGACGTTCGTATGGTCGAACGAGATCTGTGTCACACCATGTCAGCACCCAAAGCTTGAAACCTTCAGTACAACACAGTTCATCACCGTCAAGACATCGCTGTTCATCGGCACCAGGAACGACTCGTTCAGGTCCTTGCAGATTGCACGCGAGATCTTCTTGACCTCGCCGAAATCCACGACGTAGCCATCCGGACCAATTTGTCCCGTGATCGTGACGGCCAAACAGTAATTGTGTCCATGCAGTTTCTCGCGAAAGCCCTGGGCAGGTACGCATAGCGAAACACACATCACTCAGGACGTAACACGAAGTGAGCTCAGAGTGGTGTATACTACCAGTACCTTATACGCGATGAAGTGCGCGGCGTTGAATTTCATGTAGTCCTTCGATACATGCACCTTGAACACGTCGCAGGATTTGCTGTAAGAGCGATGTGGGCCGTGCACCGGCGCTGGAGGAACAGCCTTAGCAATATGTGCCCCTGCACCCTCTGATGTCCTCACGTAGCCGCTCGTGCTTGACGCACAGCGGTCAATGCTGCACGGTGTGATCTCCTTGTCGCAGTTGTAGCCCCCGACGGCCCCGTCAGCCGCGCCGCGAGCCGCGTGTGTTTCGGCCGTGGCCTTCTGGTCTACTGTGAGCTCCTTGCCCATAGCTGGTCTGGTGGCGTTCCGCTTGAAGTTCCTCTTTGCGATGTGGCCTCGTTTAACACAAAGCTGCAACTTGCTACATGCATGCGTCTAATCCGACCATCGTCAACGAAGTGGACGGTCTACCTGTAATCAGGGTTACTGACGAGCGAAGCTGCACGCATTGCGTTGTAGGGGCCCAAGAGTGCGCATGTAATGTAAATTCATCCTCGGCTAACATGGATTGTAGCACTACCAGGCGTGTTGAGGTGAATTGAGCTGACGCGCTACTTCTCCGCTGGAAGGTTGCCGTTGCCTGGCAGTGTGGCTTAGGTTTGTACGCCATGGATCCATCGCTCCACTTGGGTCTGCGTCTCCGCCGCTTGCACTTGGGCTTCTGCTCATCGCAGCGCTACCTTGCAGTCCCCGTATTGTCAAGAATTTAGGACGCAAACAGAGTGCAGTAACTGTGGACGAACAACACGTAGAACGAATACCATTTCATTCAACTGGAGCTACATCCCATGCCGTTGCAGCTCTTATTACGTGCATCAGTTTGACACTTTTGCCTGAACTTCTGGCTCCCACCCATACTTCATCTTGCTGAAGTCACACTGGCGAAACTTGGCTTCCAGGTGATTGCGAGCGAGTTGGCTCATGTGTTTCACAGATTCGAGGGTAAGAGCACGATTATCAACCGGACTCGCACCTTCTCCGTTGACAGGCCTAGCGTACATTAATGGGGGAGTAGCTTTGATGGTCGGCTTCTCAAGGACGACCTGCGGTTTTGACATCGTGCCTTTATACAAACCACCCTTGAAGTACCACTGATGCACAAGTGCCGAGAAATTAGGGCTGGCTCGGCCATCTCGAGACGGTTGGCCAGAAGCCCCATTATGACCTTGCTGCCCCGTAGCGCCAGACCCTCTCCACACATCAGTCCCAACTTGGATATGAAGTTTGCCACCTTGTCCACCAAAACCTCCAATTCCTCCACTGCCTGGTCGTTTACCAGAAGTGCCAAGAGATGATTCTCTTATGATCGTCCATTCTTTAAGTCCTTGGGTGCCATAGAACCGTCCAGTTAGTGGGGACAGGCGGTTATTATAAGTCACGATGTTCAGTCCGTTAACAGAGCCTTTTTCGTTATCAAGTAGACCGGACTCGATTGCCGAGGTTACATCCCTTTCGAATTGTGTGATGGAATAGCTCGAATCCACACCGTTGACTCCATCACCGCCATTTTGAGCACTACCTCCAGTCTGCCCACAAGAAATAGTAGCGCGCAGCTTTTCGGTATTATCTTCAAGCTTGTTACAGATTGCAGCAAAATTACCGCCAGGAAGGCCAGGCAACCCGTGCGAGCCATCCATCCCACGAGTGTAATTGGCTCCTAACAAACTATTTGCGCGTCCAACAGCAGACAAGTCGAACGGAGCGTTCAGTGTCACTCGTACGACTGGGCTGGCAAGAGCGACGTTTGCCCACAAAACCAGCTCCGAATCAACCGTAACAGATTCGAACCCTACCAAAACCACCACTGGAATGGTTCTGACAGACGAAATACACCGCAAGTGCTTCGCCACAAAATTTTTGATAGCAAGAACTACTTTTGATAGGTGTAGTTGATACGCGCTGATGATCAACACTCCCGTACCAAGGGACGAGGGATTTTTGTCAATACGAACGTATGCAGTGATTTCTCGTATCAGCGTAGACAACACCTCTTTGGTATTTTCGACGGCCAAAGAGCATTCCGGATTCAACCATTCAGTTAGTCGGCAACGAATTTCGGCTCCAACCAGCATGCCCACATGCGACAGTCGTCTGCTCGCTTTCTCAATTTCGCTATCAGTTTGAACTTGACCTGCTTTGGCAGGTATAAGGCGGGAGATGAGAACGATCACAGAGTCGAATGACAGTTTGTGGATAGCCTTTAATGCACCGAGCGTATCTTTCATGTCTTGTAGCGCTCCTCGGTAAGCATGCCACTTGTACAACTTGAGAAAACACTTCGAGATTTTATCTCGGGCGAACGCAACACTGCTTTCACGAAACTTATACAGCAACTGCTGAGCCGCATCAGGCAACGGATCATCAAACGCGACCGAGTCCGAACTCAATTGTTTTAGAGCGTCAAGTATATTGCATTTCTCCACGTCATATTGCGCAGTGTAGTCATGCCCATCTGGGTCCGATTTTACCGGTGTAGGTAGCGCAAACGAACGGATTCCACGCTTGCTCTCCTCAATCTTGAGGTCAGCCGTGCTGTCAGGATCAAAGTCCCAGCTGCACTTTGTGTATATGAGCACAGCATTTTCTGCTCGAATGAGCGAGCCATTTATTGTATTCTGGAGCGAAGAAATTTGGGGGCGCTCGTGCAGTGGTGGGCTCACGATAATGAAGCGCAAAGTCTTGGCATCGATGAGCATCCACTTGTAGATAAAGTGCACCAACAACTCCACAAACGGGCCCCGCGTCTCTCGACTGCCAGGCATATCCCATGCAGCGATCACCTCCTCGCCCAAACGGGCATGATTACAGATCGGCAAGAGGGTAACTGAATCGCTTCCACTTCGAATAGCAACTCCAGGCAAAGGCTTGCTTGAAACGAGCACTCGAGAGAACGGCGTTTCATGGCGTACAAGCATTTTACCCTCGCCAAAAAGGAACGACACCACAGTGCTCTTCCCAGCCCCGGCTGTTCCGAGAAGCACAATATTCGCATCAGGTTTGCTTCCAGAATTGCTGTCATACACTGAGCGCGTCAAATACGCCTCCACCTCGTCAAAAAGAGACAACCCATGGTCCAGCACGTCTTCACTCGGAAAATCCAGCGACTGCTCCAACTTCGACGCAAGTCCCGCAATTTCTTCTTCAAGTTTTTCACGCTCCATGATGTATTCTCGAAAAAAATCAAACTGAGCACTTGCCATGGCAAGAAAGACGTTAAGCGCAGTTCTGGTATTTTTCTTCTCCATTTCCGCGCAAAAATAGTTGGTGTAGCTTACACAAAGCCAAATCCAAGAGGCAACATGGATACCCAAAAACTCAAAATGGCTTCACACCGAAATCCCATCCAATGGCGCAAGGTGGCTTCTACGCCGTGGCGGCGGGCCGCTCCACGGGCGTCTTCTCGACCTGGTCGGAGTGCGAGGCGCAGGTGAAGGGCTTCACCGGAAGCAGGTACAAGAAGTTCAAGACCAGTGACGAGGCACGTGCCTTCATCGACGACTACAACCGGCATGGACTGGTCAGCTGGTCAGAGCCACCACCTTCAAACCCTAGTTCAAACCCTAAACGACCCAGAGAGGAAGATGGCTACACTGTTGCTCAACCCCCTACTCGGAAACTTAAACAGGAGGAAAAGGGAACTTATTATGCTGTGGCAAAGGGCCACAGAACTGGGGTCGTGACCTCCAAGCAAGAAGTGGACAGCATGACAGCCGGGTATCCTGGTCGCTCGGTGTATAAGAAGTTTGACTCAAAACAAGCCGCTTTGGAGTTCTTAACAGTTTTTAACACGGGGCAAGACTCGAATTCACTCGCGTCGATGCTGAAGAATGAAGGAAATTCAAATATGGCTGGAAGTGGACAGCAGAGATCGGCTCTTGGAGCGGGTGTTGACTTGAAAAATACGGCGCCGAAAGGTTTTGCGGGCGCTGAAGCTACGGCTGATGTGGACGCTCAGTTGGCAGAAACAAGTGGAGGCTGGTGGTATGCAGTGGCTAAAGGGCGGAAGACGGGCGTGTTTCGCACTTGGAACGAAGCCAAGAAACAGGTTGAGAACATGGTCAGTGCTAAATTCAAGAAGTTTCCTACAAAAGAGCAGGCGGAAACGTTTGTGAATCAGCACGCTGTAGCTACGAAGGGCCAGCCAGGGGACCCGGACCCGAAAGACCCGAATACTTTGGTTGCCTTTTGTGATGGAAGTGCTCTGGAGAATGGACGCCAAGGCTGTCGCGCTGGATACGCTTGCATTTTCCCGCACAACAAAGACTGGAATGTGGCTAAACAGCTTGTGGAAGAACGAGCAACGAATAATCGTGCAGAGTACATGGCAGCACTCGAGGCCATGAAGCGTGCGAACATGGAGGATCCGGAGGGGTCACGCGTGCTGTTCATTTTCTCAGATAGCATGTTGTTGATTCGATCCATGACAGAATGGGTCGGAACGTGGCAAAAAAATAACTGGAAGAAGTCGGACGGCCTGGACGTGCAGAATCGCGATCTGCTGGAGCTGCTGATGACTGAAAAGGGCAAACGCCGAATTCGGTGGACCCACGTGAAAGCACATACCGGCAAGACGGATTGGAAATCCAAGTGGAACGACGTAGCTGATAATGCGGCTCGAAGTGCTGCCTTAACTGTTGGTGCCAAGGATTGAGATAGCTAAATCGGATAGTCGTAGCATGTGCTAAGCAAAGCAGTTACGCTGCGAATCCTGCCCCTTCCGCATCAGTGACCTACTAAACACCAACGCGCCTATTTTCCGGCCGTACTTTCCACATTTGCTACACGGGCAAATTGCATCACTGTAGACACTGTCACCTACTATTCCGCGACATCATCTCGGGTGGTTGCGCAATTCGCGCGTTGGCAAACAGCACATACACGACTTGGCCAAATCTCCATAATACACTAGTAGTAGTAGAATGCGGGGCGAGTCCCTCTTGCTTTTTCCACGTGTTGTTATCAAATGATTTTGCTCTCCAGTGTGCTTACCTGTCAGGATTCCTAACTCATGAACAACAGTGAGAACGAATTTAAATGAAGCGGTTTCGGTTGAGATAGAATCGATCTATACGTACACCACAGAACAACTGACCGCTTATGAACAAATTCGAATCTGAGACGAGTGCACGAGCCCGCTGTATTGTGAGTTTACTCGCTATCGGGGCAGGAAACGCAGAACACGGGGTGACGGGGTCGTTGCCTCAATCTAACACGGGTACGGAGAGGCTACTTCTATAGCTAGCAAGGCTGTTTATGCAATGATGGTGCGTTCGTAAGAGGCAAATTGCTGGTTGGCCTCCGAGATGCTCACCTCCAACTTCCGGACGCCACGTTCCTGAAAATTGAGATCACCCAAAAAAAGCGTTAGAGGCCATGAAGGATTATAAAATTGCAGTTTACGTAAGTTTTCCCTTACCAGGAGTGCAGCGAGAGTGAAAGCGTCGATGAGTTGGTTGCTCTTTTTGGCATCCACACACACGCAGTTAGTATCACCACAAAAAGCGATTAAGACTTCCCACGTGACGCGTACAATGTAAATAGCGAGTTCTTCCGCCGACGAGTGAACGATCGGCAGCAACGAGCAATCCGCCTTGGGGAAGCTGGTTATCCCACAAAAGAAGCACAAAGTCACTCCCAAAGCCACCACAATAAAAACTCTGCGTACGATCGCCATGCGCACCTGAACTTCGCGTTGTCTTCCGTGACAATGTGGACATTGGTGTCGTCAAAGGTGATCTGCATTACCCCAGCACACCAACCCAATCGTCAACCCATGGCAACCAACTCGCCCGTCCGCGACGTGCATACCTTCAGCGCGTCGCTGTTCATCGGCACGAGGAACGACTCGTTCAGCTCCTTGCAGATCACGCGCGAGATCTTCTTGATCTCGCCAAAGTCCACAACGTAGCCGTCCGGTCCAACCTGTCCGGTGATCGTGACGGCCAGTCGGTAGTTGTGTCCGTGGAGCTTCTCCCGGAATCCCTGCAGCACCCAGACAACCCAGTTAGACCCCATCCCCCGCCCAGCAGTCGACGCCGCTCGTACCTTGTACGCGATGAAGTGCGCCGCGTTGAACTTCATGTAGTCCTTGGACACGTGCACCTTGAACACCTCGTTGTAGCCGTTGCCCAGCGGGTTCGGCGTGTGGGGCACGTGCGTGACGGGCGTCGCCACCGCAGCAGGCACCGCAGCAGCCGTCACGGGGTCTTCGCTCTTGGTGACCACCGCCGCGTCAGCAGCGCGGACCGGTTGGATCTGCGCCTTGACGTCCTCGGGCGTGCGCGCGCAGCCGCGCAGGTGCGAGGCCCAGCGGTCGACGTTGCGCGACGAGATCTCCTTGTCGCAGTGGCTGCACTTGACGAGGCCCTCGGTCACGCCGCGCGTGACGTACATCTTGACGATGGCCTTCTGCTCGGCCGTGAGTTCCTTGCCCATCCTGCCGCGGCGCGGTCGCTTGCTCTCTGGTGCGGCGTCGGCGGCGGCGATCCGCTTGTGCATGGGCGTGGGGTGAAGCACTGGAGCTGCTCTCCCAAGCAACACGAAGCCATTTGATTGGTGGAAATGCGTTATTTGATGTAGATGTACACAGGTTTCAAGGAACGACTACCGGGTAGCTTCAAGCTTCAAGCGGCGACTAATCACTTGACGCGTGCGTGTGAGGGGAACATGGCGGTACGATCCGTGGGCAACACCGAGACGAGACTGAGGGGTGGGAATATATAACGAGGCGTGCCGGCAGCACGGGCGCGCGCTCACCCACGCGCCGCTGCGGAAGGCCGAGACCGGAGGTCTATTGGTCCGAGACAGCACGCGGCACGACACTCAGGAAGAAGTTCATGCTCACGCCCAGCAGCAGGCCGACCTTCTGCTTGCGAGGGACGGAGCGGTCGAGAAGCTGGTGACAACGACCAGGAAATAACACGTTAGACACACACACACACACACACATAACTTCGAATGAAGCACTGCCGAAACGCACCATGAGAAGCATAAATACACCAAGCAGGAGGCCCATCAGGAACCCCCACAAAAATTCCGTGCCAGTGCCTTCATTATCTGCTGCCAGAATGGAGTTGTTCATGCCACTCATATCGATCTGGGTGTCCATCGCAACGCGGGCAGTCGGCACAACATTGAGTGCTGCACACCGACAGTCAGACTTCGGATCCAGTCCCTACCGACTCCCGCAGCGTGCTTACGTACCGAACTCCGACTGCGGCCCCTGCGACGCCATCCACTCCTCTTCCAGTCGGTATATCCGGTCCTCACTGCTTTCACCAGGGACGCGTTCGGCCTGACTGATGTACACCGAGAGCTGCGGGTAGAAGTACAGGCGCAGCGCCTGGATCTCCTCCCGACTGAGCCGGTCCCGGAGTCTGTCAAAGCCTCTCCGAGCGGACGGGTCGTCTCTCTCCTCCGGGTCACTATCGGTAGCAGCCAACTACATCCACCCGCACAATCAACGAGCGTTTCACGTGGTCAGCACCGCAGCAACGTGTCCCACCGGTAAAGTGGCCATCCCGGTCTCACCTGATTCACGACCGCCTTGGGGGGCGCCGAGCTGATGGCGCAGTGGATAAAGTCCTCGTTCTTGACCTTGCAGCTCTCGAGCGTGGCCTTGTCGTCCGACAGCATCTTGCCCTGGTGGATCAGGCGCAGGAACTTGCCTTCGGCGTTGGCCTTGCGCTTCACGAGCTCCTTGAGCTCGGCCACGCTCGAGCCTGGCGCGACCTCCAGACGCAGCGGCTTCTCGCTCAGCGTCTTGATCTTCAGCACGATCCTGCCGCCGCCGTTGTTGTCCTCGTTGATCGTGATGCCCACGGCCTCGTCCGACAGCTTCAGCAGCAGCAGCAGAAGAAGAAGAAGAAAAACGACACGATCAGAAACCCGCCGCGCTTCGCCCTCAACGTGGCGGCCAGCGCACACGCACCAGCGGCTTCTCCTCCGTGATGCTCTCGCTGTGCTCGGGCTCCATCATGCTGACCGCGTCCCCCAGTAGGCGCGTGCGCCTCCCCACGACCGCCGACTTCTGCGCCGCGAGTTGATCTGTGCGGGTTTTATTTTCTTCCTTTTTTTTCCGCTTTTATGGGGCGCCTCGGGGTAGGGATACGCGAGCCAGTTGGATATCTGTCTCGCGATTGGTGGAAACGTCGGAATCCTTTTCCGCCAATCAGAAGAAGAATAGGGTACGTTGCAGGCATTCCACCGACCGCAGGGTCTCATCATGGGCGACGCCGTGCAGGTGGCAGTGCGCGTGCGGCCGCTGAGCGCGAGCGAGGCCACGCAGGGCTCAGAGCGCTGCGTGGGTGTGGAGGGGTCGAGCGTGCTGCTGGCCGACAAGCGGTTCGACTTCGACGCCGCCTTCCCAGAGGCGACGCAGCAGGTAGACAACTGGGGGCGGGGAGTGCTACAGTGCTGCTGCTGCTGACGTTTACGCGTACTTTGCGTTGTTTTAATCGCAGGAGAACTTGTTCTCGAGGCTGGTGGCACCTTTGATCGACCAGTTCTTCGACGGGTACAACGCGACGGTGTTCGCCTACGGACAGACGGGATCGGGGAAAACGTGAGTGTGGCGGCTGCATGCTACAGCGGTGCAGGATGTAAAGCTGACAGGCTGCTACGCTTTTGTGGCGGGTGTGTGCGAAGCTACACGATGGGCAACGAATTGGCATCGAGTGCAGCTTCAACCGAGCACGGCGTTATTCCCCGTGTTATTGCCAGAGTACGTTGTGAGGTTAGAGCCGTCGGCGGTGAACGTGCGCTGACGAGTTGGCTGGTGTGCCTTTAGATGTTTGAGCGAATCGACAAATCGCCCCACCCTGAACGCTTTGTCGTTAAGCTGTCGTATCTCGAGGTGCGTAGTCAGCTATCCCATGGGTTAGTGATCTCGATGAGTATCCTGATGAGTTGAGTTGTAGATCTTGAACGAGGAAATCCGCGACTTGTTGGCAAAACCCTCGGATGCGCCGATTTTCACGAGTGCCGGCTTGTCTGTACGTGGAGATTGCGATCGTGGTATTATCGTATCCGGACTAAGTGAGCACATAGTAAGCTCGACCGTTGAAGCTGGACACGTCCTGCGTTCCGGCGCCTTGGCCCGTGCCACCGCATCTACCAGTATGAATACTTATTCGAGTCGCTCTCACGCTATTTGTACGCTTACGATGGAACAGCATGACGTCAGTGCACCCGAGGGGGGCACAGAGACACGCTTATCTAAGTTTCATTTGGTTGACTTAGCTGGTTCGGAGCGTGTTCGACGTACTAATGCAGAAGGGGCTCGCTTTAAGGAAGGCGTTAACATCAACCGTGGACTGTTAGCACTCGGGAACGTTATAAACGCGCTTTGCGACCGCAGCCGCACAAGTTCGGTGGTAGCTCATGTACCCTATCGCGACTCGAAATTGACGCGGCTGCTTCAAGATAGTCTAGGTGGAAACAGCAAGACGCTCATGATCGCATGCATCAGCCCTGCTGACGCAAACTACGAAGAGACTTCGAACACGCTCCGGTATGCATCTCGGGCACGCAGTATTGAAAATCAAGCTGTGGTTAACAAGGAACGGAGCACGGAAAACGAGGTGGCATTTTTAAAGCGTCAACTGGAAATTGTGCAATTGCAACTCTTACAACAGACGCACAGTGTAATCGACGGTTCTGCCCAGGTTGACAGGCATAACATATCAGCACTGGATGAAAACGAGAAGCTGTTGTCAAATATTAATTCCTTGATTATGGAGAACCAGAGGCTGAAAAGGGAGCTTCTACTCGCAAACAACGCCAAGGAAAAGTGGAAAGGGGTTGCGGACGAGCTAACGAACAAAAACAAAGATGTAAATCGTCTAGATCAGTTAAAGACGCCGTCGTCGGTCAAGATGCGCATCTTGGGAACGTTTCAAAGGGATGCAAGCAAACAAGAACTGGGAAACAGTAGCAGCTCCGTTTCGAGGCTAGAACAGCTAAGAAGGTTCCAAAGTCAGAAAACAATGTCCAAAGGAAGCCCTACTGTAAAACGGAAGGCTGATGACACGATTTCGACCAACAAGCGAAGTCGGATGCTAATGTCACCATCATCGAATATCCAGAGCATAGGAAAGAAGAATTTGTTCAATGGAAGTCCAGTACTTCCTTCACCTGGTCAAAAAAGAGAACTGGCAGAATCGGGTGTTCCAGCAATGGAGACTATTACGACACTGTTGCAGCAAGTGATGGATTCTCAAGACGCAATTTTGAGTGCAAAGGAAGCTGTTAGGACGAATCTAGCTGACAGGAAGGCTCTAGCACTAAAAATTTCTCGGCTAGAGAAATCACCTCCATCAGGAAATGACGAAAGCATTGATGGACTTCGAGACAACCTCAGGAGGATTACAGCTAACATTCGGCTGCTACAACATAAGCTAACGAGTATTGAACGAACCTCATCACTGCCGTCAGGTCTTTTTCCTACGAGAGTGGATGCTTGTCATGAGCTCATTCGACGTATTATTTACATGCTGAAGGACAGCAGGGAGGAATCCATGACTCATGCGAACAGTCAGAAGGAAATACAAGCCTTGGAAAACAAGCTCAAAGAGTCCACGATAGAATTGGAAGCACTACAGAGACAGCTAACAAAGAAGAAGGCAGTCAAGAAGCGAAAAGCACGCGAGTCGTACGAAACCATGGAGACCTTGTTCAGCAGCAGTGATGAAGAGGATGACAACAGTGATGCTGATTCAGACTACGTCGATGACGAAGACCGCCGAAAAACTAGAACGAAGAGGAACAAAAACAGTGGAACACCGGCGACAAAAGCATCCGCGTCAAAAAATGCTGATGTCATGGACGAAATAGATGAGTTACTGGAGACGAGTGCAGCAACTTGCTGCTTTTGCCACAACAAGTGCGCTACTAAAGCCTGCGCATGCAAATCGCAGAATCGAGACTGCGGCGACGAATGTTCTTGTGAGCCAAGCAAATGCCGCAACAAGAGAGGGACTGCATCTGTTCCTTGTCCTAAAATACCTGCCACCCAGGTAAACAACGTTGCTGATTCTTCGACACCGAAAAGCGCCGGTGCAACAAGTGAAGTAGCCACAGTAGTTTATACACCGACACCAGTGTCAGCTCGAGAAGCTTCTGTTCCGAGACCTTGAAGAGTTACGTCTGATTGAAACGGCGACAGACTAGATTATACGTACAGTGTAGTAGTTCGTATTTGGCTTAGACCAATTCAGTCACCGGGACGTATTACTAAAGGAGCTATCCGCACCGATAAGTCCTTGAGAATGTTCCTCAAATAGATACTGATAGTGGCGAGGAATGCCAACTTCAGTGGACATCTTATTTTCGTCTCTGGGGAAGATGAGCGTGGGACTTCAAAGTACTGGGACGAAGGTATTCTCGATTATGGCATGGTCTATCCATTTTTGATGGATAGTATTAATGCATGTACTTCGTATTTATACATTACTTCGAAGTACTTGTAATTGTATTTTTAGGTTTCCTTGCTCAAAATAAATACTTAAGTAATGTATTTGGCCTGAAAGAGATTTGTCATAATAGCCTCTTTACCAGCATGGTCCTCTCACGATTTCTGCTACGGTTCCTCCAACGTCGAAGTACTATTATTAATACGTAGTGCTTCAAGTACTTCGAAGTACTACAAGTATAGTACTGTATTAATATCTCGGTGGTTTAGTACTTTGAATTTCACATAGTACTACTGTAGTACTACGTAGTACTACAGTACAGTAGTAGTAGAATTCGAGAGTGTGCTATCCCAGCTTGAACATAGCCCTAGCAAAAACAGTGAAGCAAGCGAATGTCATTCAGGATCATGTGCCTTTAACTACTTCGTGCAGTCCTTTTCCTTTAATTCACCTGAGCTCGTCAGGCAACTGGTCTACAAACTTGTCTTTAAGCTGGATCTCCGAAGATATCCATCTCTACTCCAGATTTTTCCTTCATGAAGTCAATCTCATCCTCGTCGTCAGTATCAGAGGAGGCGTGGAGACGAGCGGCAGCCTTATCAGAGCGACGATTTGGCGTCCGGATGCTTACACCATTCGAGTTCTTACCGTTGCTGCTTCCAACGCTACCACCCTTGTGCTCCCTTTCGCTCGTTTTTGATCTGGTACGGATCACCAGCGCAGCTTCCTTGGGCTTCTGATATTGGTAGCTATTGGCACCGCTGGGCGTTGACGAGTACTTTGCACGCAGTGCACGCGTTTTCTCTTCACTTTTCTTCGCCAAGAAGCTCTGAATAAGCTGACGCTCGTGATTTTGCATATACGCTAGCTGCACGTCTGTGTCAATTACAAGGAAAAGCTCCTGGTACTCAATCTCCTTGTGTGCGAACGCCGCTGCACGTAGGAATTCGTATGAAACCACCTCGAGGATATCGATCGAGTCTCGGTGATACGGGATACGGGCAAAGGCCAATCGCTGTCGGGGCATCGACAACGCAGCACTAGCAGCATCTGCCAAGTATGTTTCAGGGTGGTTCTCCTTCTCCGAACTTGAGATTACCACCTCACGCCGCATATTCTTAGCAAAACGCCACGTCGCGCGGTTCACGTACGCAAACTCAAGAATGTTATGATTCACTTCTGACGTTTCCGGCTCCACCAACAATTCGGCCACGATGCTTCGTCCTTCGTATACTGCCAGCTTAGATGCCTCCACAAGCTTTTGACCATCTACTAGTACACTCGTCATAGTACTTTGACGCAAATCACGGAGTCGGATGTGAGACGGGGTGAGGTTAACATCCTCAGCCTTTACCAATCTCTTCTCTACGAACTCATCCCACACTTTTTTACGGATGTCTTCCACCAGCATTTCCTCACTGATGACGATCTGGCTCACAAAGGTCAACAACGAATCATCCTTTCCTGTTGCTACCAACACTTCATCGATGTCAAACAAATCTTGACTATCATCGGCATTTGTCACAGTAGGCTGGTCCTGATTGCTGCTGTCGTCGCTTTCGGGAAAAGGTAAACTAGTTGTCGCCGGGTTGTAAAACATCAGTCTGAAATTATACTCGCCCGTGTTCAATGGAGTACCCTCCAAAGCGAATACCGTGTGGTTGGAGCCGATTGATAGTTTGGACAGGGTACTATCAATTGCCTTGATTTCGACACCAGCGCTGTTGATTCCACGTAAAATCTTGAACTTGCTAGACGGCAAACCAATCTTGGCACTAATCCGCTCTTTCAGTGTGCGGATGGTCTCTCTTCGGTCGATGCGAATAGGTTCCGCTGGACTAGTCAAATATTTGAAATTGACCGTGATCATATTGGCCTCGCGCTCGAAGAACGCCTCAGCGGGCGATGGAAGGGCAAGATCCGGTGTCACCTCAAAGTACAACTCCGTTCCATTCATCAAATGCAAGTCCACTTTCAGTCGCAGGTTTAGCGTGCGTTCTTCCTCGTTTGCATTAAGAATTTTGGCAGCAGAAATGCTGTATGTGGTTGCACTCTTCTTGATGAGACGAACCTTTTGCCCAGCTGGGATAAAGAACTTCTTCGTGATCAAAGTGCAGAGCGATCTAACATTTGCGTCTTCATCCACTTGAACACACCTCGCCATAAATACGCCACCGGATGTGTCGGTGTTACCAGATTCCGGGTCAACAAATCGCCGGATGAAAAGCTGAAGCTTTGTCGGGTCGTGGTCTTCCCATGACTCATTGTCGCTCTTCACCTCAAGGAACATCTGTTGCCCAGCATAAATGCCTAGTGAAGACAATGTCATTTCCTCTTTGTCATCATATGTCTCCGAAAGTAGGCAATTATAATCGTTGTATCCACGCAATCGAACATTTTCAATCGATGGAAGTACCACATCCTTTTCTTCGGCGAATTCCTTGCATGCAGTCTCCAGCGCCTTTCGGATTGTAGCGGTCTTGTAAACATAGATCACCTTCTCTAAACTTTTGGGCTTAGAACCCTTCATGAAGAACTTCACTTGCACTTTTTTTGCCATTTCTAGCCGCTCCTGTTCAAGCCTCCGAATCCTTTCTTCATCAGCACGGATCTTATCTTTTAAATATTGTGGGATACTTTCCGGTAAAATCACGTTCACATTTTTGTCTGCGTTTACCAGTCGATAAAGAAGCATGTACGCACAGGTACTGTAGCGCATACTGTAGCCAGAGCCACTCGCGCCTCCAAATGCCGTCTGTAGTTCCGCATCCGAGATTTCGCTCACGTTGGAGTCGTTAAAGTTGTACCACTTTCCAGTATCTAGAGATTTAATGTAAGCATAGTAGTGCCCGCCCAATGCGCTGCCGGAGTGAATCAGAACCGAGTACAGCTCGTACACGTGTGGTCCAGAACGTTTTATCATAAGCTGAGGGTCAAAAGCAGGGCTCCAAGTATCAAAAGCTGAGGTATCCTCTCCGTCCTCCTCCTCTTCCTCTTCCCCCTCCTCGTCCTCGTCACTTTTCTCATCGTCTTTCACAAACGTCATCGGCTGAGACTCATCCATAGACGACAGACGGTGCATGCGCTCACCGAGAGCAGCTAGCCCTGGTGTCGGAGGTGGTGACGAGGGTAGCGCAGGTCCCGCATCTTCAGCTGATTTGTGGTGGTTTTTCCCTTCGAGCACGTGGCGCTCCATCGACATTTTCCTCGCAATCTTACCACGCACACCTCCATTTTCGTCGCTAACGTACGAGTTCATGTCCAAGTACTTTGGGAACGTCACCTTGTTGTGCAGCTTGATGCGGTTCATCGTGGCATAGTCAAAGTCAAAGCGCTTGAGCTGCAGCATCAAAATGTAGGGCAGCTTGGAGAACTTGAGTCCCTTGATCGCATCCCGCTTGACCTTGCACCTGTCGCACATCCACTGGTTCTCCTTGTTCAGCACCTCGGGGCGCAAGAAGAGCTCGATGGCCTCCTCCACCGTCTTCATCATCTCGGTGGACCCAAAGGGCCGGATGACCAGCGACAGGTCCAGAAAGTTGTCGATCCTCGAGCTCTCGTAGCCGCACTCGCAGCACTGCACGTAGTCCTTGAGCGCTCCCTGGTACAGGTCGTTGACCAGGGTCTCGTTCACCGTGCCCTTGAAGGACCTCTCGAGCGCGTCCAGCAGCACGCGGCAGAGCTCCTGGACGTCGTGCTGCTGGAACACGTCGGCGCCGGTCCAGCCGAAGCTCTTGGTCAGGGCCTTGGTAGAGATCGCGTCCTGCGTCGTGAGCTGCAGCTTGGCGAACAGGTTCTGCAGCTGCAGCGGGATGTTGTCCTCGTCCGCCTCCTCCTCGTCGTCCTCTTCCTCTTCCGCTTGCCCGTCCTGCTGCTCGTCGTCCGCCTGCTCGTCGCCCTTGGCCGCGCGGTGGCACGTCCAGCGGTACAGTCCCTGGCGGAACTCGGGCGTCATGAACATGCTCTGCAGCAGGCTGTTCATGTAGCACGTGGCGCCCTGGTTGGACAGCCCCGTGAACGCCTTGCGGGCGCGGCTGTAGCCCGCCGAGCTCGCGTGGCTGCTGCCGCCGTTGCTCGTGTAGCCCGACGACTCGTAGAGCGCGTCCAGGCCCGACGAGCTGTAGGTCGTGAGCGCCGTGGACTGCACCGACTCGGCGTCGTCCTCGGGGGATGCAGCGCGCGGCAGCTGACTCAGCACAGACGCCACCTGCGCGCGGTGCTGCGCGCGTGACTCGTCGTCGTCGCTCGAGTCGCCGCCCGAGGCCCCGCGCGCGTCTGCCGCCCGCCACTCGCTCATGCTACCGAGGAGGGAAATTCGCGAATGAGGTCGTCCGCGGAGATCCGAGGGAGGCTCGTGTGCGCGTACACGAATTAGGGAGTACCGTGGCCGCGCTCCTACAAGCGACAGACAGAGACGGCGTAAACCAGGCGCTTGTACTGTACACCCAAGCTGTGACGGTGGTGGTCCGGGGGTAGTGTAGTGTTCTGGATACATTGCGGTTATGTGCGGATAGGTTCATCTTGGGACTGAACGGGGGAGGAAAACGATGCGTGAGGGGGAAGCTCACGACGCAAATGCAGTGCAGCCATGCGGTAGCTATGCAAACAGTTGGGTGGTCTTAGATATCATCGCTGCTCTGGCGTCGACGAGGCAAGAGACTCTACACCAGGCGCGGCGCCGGGGACATGTTCTTCGCCAGCGGCAGCTCCTCGTCCGAGTCCTCCGAGCCGTAGTAGGCCCTGTCGCGCTTGAGCGCGAACGTGTCCGAGAGGAAGTCCAGCTCGCCCGCACGCAGCTTCTCTTTCCGCCACATCGTGTAGCACACACCCATCACCACCGCGTACAGCATTGCTGCGAGTTGCACAACAAGTAAACGGCACAGCGAAAGAAATCAGCGTCGACCCAAGCACCCACACACACACAGGCATGCACACAGCACAATCAATTAGTCTCCAAAGCTCAGTGCGAGCCCAGCTCAAGAGCGTAAAGCTCCTTCTCCGACAGCGCACGCACCGGCTTCAAAGCACGAGTTGGCCCCCGAGTTCGGCGTCTTGGCGTTGTGGATGTACATCGGCTGCAGCTTCAGCAGGGAGCCCACCACCACCTACTCAACGTGCACAGCAAACCCCAGCACACACTCGAGTCAGAGTCGCTGTCCGTCTCGGTGGAGCGACGCTGTGCGACCACCGAAAGCGTCATGTCTGCGTACCAGGAAGACGAAGCCGACGAAGCTGAAGATGGTGCCGCACAAGTAGCCTGCAGGCGGTGAAACGGACATCGACGGATAGAGAAGACGCAGGCGAGTCAGTCAGTCGTCGGGATCTCGAGCGCCGCGCCCTCCAGGGCGGCACGTACCGCCTCCACTCATGCCGTCTCGTGACACCGGAGCACTTGTTCTTGCCCCTTGTGAATTGACGTCCCAGCTGCTCCGCCCCTAGAGCATATTAGCCAATCAGAAGCGGATGATGCGGATACGCGGCTCTGAACCAATTATGATGGGGTCCACTTGAATGTGGTGTGCGCCACGTGATTTAGCCGTTGAAGTTGACGTCATCCGTCATGCTGGTCATGCCAGTCTCCAATTGCAGCCATGGGCGCGACCAAGAAGCTGCGAGTGCTGTGCATGCACGGCTACCGGACCAACGCCAAGATCATGGAGGACCAGACGCGCGGGCTGCGCAAAGCTCTGGCGCCGTACGCGGAGTTCGTGTTCCTGAACGGGCCGATCGAGGCCCGCGGGCGCTCGGACGACGCTATCGAGAAGCTCTACGCCGAGCACAAGCCCTTCTACGAGTGGGGCAGCTTCGTGGAGCGCGAGCGACCACACCGACTGGACCCCGAGACGCAGGAGATCGAGTACCTGGACAAAGGCTGGTACCACGACTACGTGGACTGGGACACCACGGTGCAGTACATGGACGAACAGCTGCCCAAGCTCGGGCCGATCGACGCCATCGTGGGCTTCTCGCAGGGTGCGCAGACGATGACAGCACTTACAATGTGGTATCTGCACCACTACAACAAGCGCTGGTGGAAATGCTGCGTGAGTGTCTGCGGGCCGCGAGTGCGTGGCGCTGCACTGCGACCGCTGTTCGAGAACCCGGATGGAACGCCTCGTTTGGTCTCGATGCCGTCGATCCACATCGTGGGCAAGATGGATAAGTGGCGGCAAGGCTGCTACGAAATGGTGGACATGTACGAGGATCACCCGGAGGGCGCGGCGCGCGACAAGTTTGTGTTCGAGCACGACACTGGACACCGCTTCCCGACGGGAGAGCGACACGAACAGCTCTACGAGGACGTCGCGCGTACTATCTGGTTGCATTGCCAGTAAACTGCTAGATCTAGGGCAGAAATATATGCAAGTGCGTTTGCTTTCGCCGTACAGACTGGCGTAGCCGTCGAGGCATTCTAGAAAGATGCTGACTGAAGCTGGTCAGGCTCATCACCTCGAGTGCTTGAAGGTTCGAGGCGCATGGTTCGGACGTGGAGCCTCCACTGGAGGCTCTTCATTTTTGATTCTTCACATCCGAAACCGCGAGCACAAGGGCATTCATCAAGGGAAAGCGCAGATATGTCAGTGACGGCAGTGAACAAAAAGCTTCGCATCTTGTGTCTGCACGGATATCGTACCAATGTGAAGGTGATGCAGGATCAACCACGAGCTCTGCGTCGTGTCATGGAACCCCACGCAGAGTTTGTGTTTACCACGGCCCCATTCGAGGCCCGTGGCCCTCCTGACGAGATTATCCAGCGACTTTACAAGGATCACGCTCCCTTCTACGAGTGGGGACACATTATGAAGTTGGATCGCCAGCTCGACGGTAGTGACAACGGATGGTATCACCAGTACATTGGGTTCGACCGGGTTGTGGAGCACATCGACAAACAACTGCAGGACCACGGCCCCTTCGATGCCGCTATCGGTTTCTCGCAAGGTGGACAGATGATCACTGCGCTGTCGATTTGGTATCTGCAGCAGTGCAACGAACGCCACTGGAAGTGTTGTCTCATTTGCTGCGGCACTCGAGTGCGCGACGTAGGCTTCCGTCCACTATTTGAAAGCCCCGATGGCACACCCGTTCGAGTGCCGATCCCCTCCATTCACCTCATTGGCAAAAAGGACCAACACTACACTTGCCGTGAGCACGCTGACCTGTACGCGGACGACCCACAGGGTTCAACCTTGGGCAAGTTCGTATTCGAGCACGAAAGCGGGCATCGATTCCCGTCAGGAGACAAATACCCCGATCTTTATCAGAAGATCTCCGATATAATCCGACAGAAGTGTGGTCACTGGTAGCTCAAAAAGCCCATTGATTACATGGGTGAGGAACGCAAAATACTTCAAAGTAAAAAATACGCATTTTACTACTTCGAAGTGATAAATGTGTGAGACGGTAGGTACTTCCTGATAAACGATGCGGCAGTGTCATTCAGTGCTGCGTCGTACTGAAAGTGCTCTTCATCAAGGGGATTTACTACCGGTAGATTCATGCCTTCCGCTGAGTGACCTACGCCTTGAAACAAAAAGAGAAAAAAGCTACAGTAGGGTCTGCGGCGGCTTATTTCGCTGTCTCAATCGCCTGCAGCAAAGTCCCTTGGATGAGCTTGTCGCCGTTCTTGCCGCTGATAACTAGTGGGACAGCTTCCAGGAGAGCAGCCTCCATGTTGATTTTCTTGGTATTGTAGTCATAATCGCGCTTTGCCTTCAGGAATGCCGCGGAGTTGCCTTCGGCTTCAGCATTCGCCATAATCTTCTCCGCCTCCTTTTCCGCTGCTTGAATTCTCGCGTCGGCCTTCACCTTTGCAACATTCACGAACTGTTCGAAGTCCGATTTGAGGTTGTTGAGCTCCACAACCGGTAGTGCTTTACGCTTAACCGTCTTGGCGGTTGCGCTGGCGACTGCATCAGCCTTGTAGCCCTCCGCCGCCTTGACTTTGTTCTCGTTCCTCGACACATGCTCAGCAACTGTCACTTGAGCCTTTGCTTCAGCAATTGTACGTCTCTCATCACGAATGATTGCCGCCCTCACACTCTCAGCTTGAAGGTCTTGGATTGCACGCTCGTTGTTCTTCTCCAGCGCCGTGAGTTTCTGCGTCTCCTGGTTGAGCAGGATGCGCATCTGGTTTTCATGGTTCTTCTCCTGCTCCTCCATGCGGGTCTTGAACGCTGTCGTCTCCTCCAGAGTTCTAGACAGCGCTTGCGGCAGGTCCACATTGGTCACCTTGACGTTGTGGATGAAGACGCCGTACGACTTGAGCTTGGCATTCAAGTCCGTCTTCATGCCCATGGCGAACTCCTCTCGCAGATCGTGCACCTGGTCATGGCGTACCGAGTGCACCAGGCCACGAATGGCCTCCTCCGTCAAGCTGTAGAGCAGCTCGTCAAAGCGGTGCGCCCCCAGCGTGTACACGAAAGTGTATGCGTCTTCCTCCGTGGGGCCAATCTGGAAGCTGATGGAGATGTCAATGTCCACCATGACGTTGTCGGACGTCGGGCACCCACGCACGGGGTTCGAGTAGGTCACCGCCTGCTTGGTGACGATGTGCGAGACGCGGTTCCACGCGGGCCAGAACATCTTGAGCCCCGGGTCCATCATGCCGGCGTGGGCATTCCACTTCTGCTTGAGCACCCACAAGCCCGACGGGACCTTCATGAAGAACGTCATGAGCGCCGGGTAGCTGGGCGTGAGCACGATGGGGATGCGTCCGTCCGCCACTTTGGCGTTGAAGTGCTTCATGGCGTCGATGGGCTTCTGTATGTCCTTCTGCACCAGGTGGTTCACCCGAGTCGTGTACAGCGTCGGACAGAATGTAACTGCCACGTGCAAATCACACAGTAAGATCATATACGCCATTTAGAACCAATCAAAACGCTTAAAATTATATAATTTAACCAATCAGATACATCGATCCAGATGCTAATTTTGAGGCTGTCAGTCGGTAATATGGAGGCAGCCGTGGACGACCCGTTAAGCGTGGATAGCGTAGAGCCGCCGGACCCTTTAGCAGCACGAGGCGCTGCCACCCCTA
>BSXT01001452.1:0-46427 GCA_030267785.1 Phytophthora fragariaefolia
AACTGTATTATACGACATCCGCTCTCAAAGCTTTCGGTATGCTCAAGATGGAAGAGTATGGCTCAGAGTACTTGGTATTGCACAAGCTGGGCTGGTTTACAGTTCCAAGAGAAAACTTGGTAGGAATTGGAGTGATCACTGGGCACCGGGTGGAGCCTTGCAAGGATCGACCTTGTACAGGCATTGTTAGCTTTCTCGATAGAAGTTTGGGTGGTGTTTCGACGCAAGTTGAATGTTATCACCACACCCCGAACCATAGTCGCGTTAAAGTACTGGCCTGCGGAAGTGAGAGGTTAGATGTGATTCCTTAACACGCAGATTAGTAGAGCAAACGTATCTAATTTCTCTGATCCAGGCAACTCAAGCCGTACAAGTTGTGGGTAGCTCCCGACGAATCTGGTGTCGATGTTTACAGCTCTTCAACGGCGTCTCCAGCTTCGCAACACATTGGTCCGTGCAGCTCATCAGTCAATCATCCAGCACCACAAAAGTTAACCCTGGCAATCGCTGAAAGCGAGAAAACTGCCGCTCGTCATAGTGCTGTGTGAAGAGTTGTCAGACTCATGATCGTTGTTTGTAGGTATACGTAGCGTGTATCTACTGTGAGCCGGATCTTCGCTCAGCTTCGAATCGAGTACAATCTACTTGGTCCGACCAGTGTGTTTTTACCCTGTCCTAGTTGCCAGCGTTGTTGCCGTCCTTCTCTATCTTCATGAGCTCGTGGATTTTGCGCAGCTCGGCCATCCGGTCTAGGATTTCCCGCTCGACGGACGCAGCCTTGTCCGGTCTCCCGAGAGCGATCATCTCGGACATGTAGCTTTTGCGCGACTCGACTTCCTTGAGCACCGCGTCGTACAGCTCGTCGAGCTGGGTCATCCCGCCTTTCGCGCGCTTCCCGGCGCGCAGCGCAGCAGCGTGCGCGAGCTCTCGGTCGAGCAGGTCTGCAGCAGGCGGTTATCACCCCCCCCCCCACGTCCATCATATACAAAGGCCACAATGCACGTACCCGCTCCTGGCAGCAGCTCGCTGGGTAAGATCGTGCCTGCCGTGTACGAGAACAGCTGCTGCAGCTTCTCCTTCTCTTGGTTCGGCGCTCGCCTGCAGCAAGTGCGTGAGTGCTTCAGCCCGCAACGACCCGCCAAGACGGCGACGTACGTGACGCAGCTCACTCGACAGCTGTCCATCTGCCGCTTGATCTCGTCCAGCTCCTTCTCGATCTCGCCCCGCGGCTTCTTGTGCGTCGCCAGGCACTCGATCGGGTGCATCTGCGCCACGCACTCGTCAGCGGCAGCCAGCAACCAGCAGCTCGCTGCGGCTCACCTCGGGCCTGGACCCGGCGAACGTCGGCGCCTTAACCGCTCGACTCGACGTGTTGGCCGCCCAGCGGCGGGTCCTGGCGTCGGCGCCCGCGCCGCCCGCGGGGACGAACGGCGCCGCAGCCTCCCGCGGCCTCGTCCTCAGCGCTGCAGCACACGAGACGCGTGAGCGCCCTCCAACGTCTCGAGCGTCGCGGCTCGCGGGCCACGCACTTGGATACGCCACCTGGGGCCTGGCCGCCCCGCCGTACAGTTTCTTGAGCAGCCGCCCGGCCTCCGAGTCCGCGCCGAACGCCCTGCGCAGCCCACGGGCGTGAGCTCCAGAGCGCCGCTGCCCCGCACGCCGCCTACCTCCACGCCTCGGCCGTGCGCTCGTCCATTGCGGTTATGAGCCCTTTTGGTCGACGTTGGGCGGCGCTATCAATAGCTGTCCGGCTATAAATAGCTGGGGGGGGGGGCTGGCTATAAATAGCATGTTGAAGTGAGGTCGTTTCGTGGGCAGAAAAAGGGGCGTCCGCATGCCCCCTCGCGCGACATGGCTACACTCCAGGAAGAGATGCAGAGCGTGTTCCGCTGGGCGCGGGGCCAGGCGGCGCCCGAGCGCGAGGGCGACGCGGCGGCGGCGCTCACCTTCATGACGGAGCGGCTGGCGGTGGTGGGCGCGCCGGGCGCCGCCCCCTCGGACAAGAAGCGCAACGTCGTGAACGCGGCGGAGCTGGCGACGCTCCTGGACGCGCGCCACCGCGGGCGCTTCCTGCTCTTCAACCTCAACGCGCTGGCGGACGCGGACGCCGGCGCGGACGTCGATGACGCCGCGCGCCACGTGGCCGAGGCGCTGCACGAGCAGCTGCTCGAGTTCAACTGGGAGCGCGACGGCATGAAGGCGCACACGCCGCCGCTCGACCTCATCTTCCGCCTGTGCTACGCGCTGCACGCGTGGCTGGCGCTGGACCCGCAGCACGTGGCGCTCGTCAGCTGCCTCTCGGGCAAGACGCGCAGCGGCGTCGTGGTGGCCTGCTACCTGCTCTTCGCGCGCCTGGCGGACGACCCGCTCGACGCCTTCGTCGAGTTCTACCGCCGCCGCTGGGAGATGAAGGCGCTCACGCCGCAGGCGCTGCGCAGCAAGACGCCGCCCTCCATCCAGCGCTTCCTCGCGGGCTTCCGCGCGCTGCTGGACCAGCGCCGCCCGCCCAATGACAAGCCGCTGCTGCTCAAGGCCGTCATCTTCCGCCAGCTGCCCGTGGAGCTGCAGCCCTGCGTGCAGATCTGGGACGACTACAAGCTCGTCTTCTGCACGGACGCGCTGCACGCGGGCGACGGAGGTGCCGCTGCTGAGGCGCCCGTGCTCGACTGGAACGAAGACGACGGCTTCTTCGCCATCCTCTGGGAGAACGGCATCGAGCTGGACGGCGGCTTCTCCATCCTCTGCTCCTTCGGAGAGGACTACGACAACGTGGACGACGTGGACGCGTCCTCGAGGGTGCTCTTCCGCTACGCGGACTCGACGCTGTTCCTGCTGCCGGGGCTCGTCACGCTCAAAAAGCACGACCTGGACCTCATGAAGCAGTACGAGCACGGGTTCGATGAAGACCAGTTCTCCGTGGACCTCGTGCTGCATGAAAACCACGCCGCCAAGCCGCGCAACTTAGTGCCGATGGACTACACAGGGAACAACGCCATCCGACAGGGTCTGATAGAGATCACCAAGCATCATGTCGTCTTGCCCGATCCAGCCATGCACTCGAATTTCATCCGCATGGGCTTCAGCGAAACACCGACGACTTTCGCGCTCCAGTGCTCTCAGAACACGCCAAATGTAGCACTTGATCTCTTGCACTCCAAGGGATTATCGGCCTGCTTCGCGCAGGAAACAGCAAAGGTGGCAGCCACAAAGGAGCAAGAAGATGTGGTCAAGGATAACCAGGCTGCTGACCCCCCTACCGATAATGACCGAACGCCACCGGTTCGTCGGCACACAACGGCAGAAATTGTCGCATTGCAGTCACAACGCTCGCGGTATTCGATTCCTACTGCCGTAGACTCATCACTATGTGTTACATGCAAGGAAGATGACTACATGATGCGACCACAGATCGTTCGGTGTGCAGGTCGGTGCGGAAGATACTATCATACGACGTGTGTGGGGCTGCGTAAAATCCCATTCGGATTGACGACAATGAGTGATCGCACGAACCACGCGGTTTATGTGAAGAAGTTTTTCAGCGCGTGGGAGTGTGACGCGTGCGCCCCAAAGTCGTCCCCAGTCTCGACGGCAATCCTACCAAACGGAGAAATTCCGGCAAACATGAAATTAGTACCGTCATCCTGGGTTGGCGGTGAGCCTGCCAATCCTCAAGCCGCAGCAGAAGCAGGTTATGGTAGCGATCCATCCAGAAACACCACTTTCTATGGCAATCTGTCCGTTTCTGTAGACGGAGAGCTTCAAGCGACTGACGAGGCAAATACCCCAGAAGGGTTTATCCAGCTGAAGGAGTTTTTGGCAACAAACGGACTTTCAATTGAGGATCTCATGAAAGCAGCTACCAGCCCAGGTCCTACGAGCACCTCAGCTGCAATGTCACCAGCAAGCACCCTTTCCGCTACAACATCCGCTGCCGCTGCTCTATCTTCACCGCCTACAGGAGATGCAAAATCAGCGCTACTCAACGAGTTAAGAACTGCGAGAAATCCTGATGGCTTAGGTGATGCAACACGCACTGGTAATGAAGACACCAAGTATGCGTTAATGCTGAAGCGCGGAGTACCGTTTGAGGCCGTTCAAAATTGTATGCGGAAGGACGGTGTTGATCCTTCAACGTTAAAGCCCCTCTCTACAAGCGGGAACGAATTCATTGATGCTAACAGTCCGAGCGAAGTGGCAAGTGATCAGAGAGCAAAACTGAAAGATGTGGAAGAATACAGCAGGTACTTCCGAATGCTACGAATGGGATGCCCGAAAGAAGCCGTGAAACAAAAGTTAATAATGGACGGGATTGACCCTATCATTTTGGACCTAGGGCCAGATGCCATTTACGAAGAGGTGAAGGATCGCATCGCGGCTACACAAAATGTGTCAAAGCTTCAAGACGATATTAAGTGTGTAAACGCACATTCTGACGAGCACAAAACGGATACTGTGTCGGAAGTGCTACTGAAAGACCACGAAGTTTACGCTAAATACTTCAAGATGATTCAAATGGGGCTGCCAGAGGGTGCCGTACGTCAGAAAATGAAGGTGGATGGAGTCGACGAGCGCGCATTAGACCTCGGTGGGGATGCTCCATTTTCGAAGTTGCCAAAGCCGGTAGTGAAAGAAGTAATTGATTCGAAGAACGACATGAAGCTGAAGGATGATCCAAAGTTCGCAAAGTATTTCAAGATGCTTCAAATGGGGCTACCGGAGGGTGCTATCAGACAAAAAATGAAGGCTGACGGCGTGGATGAACGAGCATTAGATCTTGGAGGCGATGCAATGGTTTCACAGCTAGTACAGTCGCCTGATAAAAACGTGAAACTTCAGGATGATCCAACGTACTCCAAATATTTCAAGATGCTGAAGATGGGATTGCCAGAAGGAGCCGTTCGCCAAAAAATGAAAACTGAAGGTGTTGATGAGCGTGCTCTTGACCTTGGTGGGGATGCCCTCGTGTCAGAATTAAATACTCCGGCAAATGCCATCAAGCTTCAAGACGACCCTGTGTACTCGAAGTATTTTAAGATGCTGAAAATGGGACTACCCGAAGGAGCTGTCCGGCATAAAATGCTAAAGGAAAATGCTGATGTGAGGGCACTGCAGCTTGGTCCGGACGCAACTGTTTCACAGCTAACTTCTGGTGGCATTACTCAGACAAAGGCTACAGCGAAGCCAAAGCTTGCGCGCAAGAAATTGCATTGGCAGCCCATTTCGGAGGATCGCTTGAGTAACCTTAACCAGCAAACAATATGGGAAGATGAAGACGATGACGTTGACTTTGACATGGATATGGACGAACTTGAGGCTCTTTTCTTCGCGAACCAGAGCACCAATAGCTCCAAGAAGAACTCTTCGAGAGGTCAGAGTAAGGCTCTGAAGCGCAAACAGTCGGTTACTCTCATTGACGGAAAGCGTGCCATGAACGCTGCTATCTCGCTGGCACGGGTCAAACTGTCGTACAGCGAAATTGCCCAAGCCGTGATCAAATTTGACCCGAATGGCCTGACGTTGGAGCAGCTTGTCGGTATAAACGAATTTCTTCCCACATCTGAGGAAGCCGCGTTAGTGTCTGGGTATACTGGAGACAAGGAGATGCTAGGAGAGGTAAGTCTATTTCATCGTTTTGCGCATGTTATGTGTCAGCTAACTGACGCTATCGTTGGCCGCACTTGTATCAGGCTGAAAAGTTTATTCTTGAAATCGCAAAGGTAAAGCGATATGCACCTCGCATGGAGAGTTTGGTGTACAAACTGTCCTTTCCGTCGCGCAGTGCCGAGCTAGCCTCGTCGTTGTCGCACATTCAAAAAGCAGGCGAGGAGGTCAAGGGCAGTCGGTTACTCAAAATTTTATTAGCTATGGTGCTCAAGCTAGGCAACACGTTGAATGGGACCGGCGAAGATAATGGGATAAAGGGATTCACTGTAGATTCGCTGTTGCGGTTGGGACATACAAAAGCAGTGAACCAGAAAACAACGGTGCTACACTACTTAGTCAGACTTGTGAAGAAAAATCACCCCCAAGTTCTTGACTTCCAGAACGAGCTCCGAAGTGTCCCTCTCGCCGCACGGGAATCCTTTGAGACCATTGATGAAGAGTACAAGAAACTGGAAAGGGGGCTCACAAGCCTCGATAATGAGCTAGCGCTGCTAGAAAAGGTTTAGTATGTTGTTCTTGTTGGTATGAGGTACTGCTGATCGAGCTCACATATTTCTGTGTCGAGCAGCAAGCGGTTGAAAGCGTGGGACTGGAAGTCACTATTAAGTCTATGCAAACTGCCTCTTCCGAAATTGAGGCGCAGATGAGGGGGGTTACAGCAGAGATCGACCGAGCAAGGGAGGAAGTGTCAAGTGTATTCAACTACTTCGGGGAAGACCCGAAGCGAAGCCCGACCGAGTTCTTCACAACGTTGGCTTCATTTTGCGCGGTGCGTTATCCTTGCTCGTTGCTAATATGACAAGCAAAGCTGACGAGTATCGAGCATGTCCACCAGATGTTCAAGCGAGCACGCAATGAGGTTGATGCTGCAGATGAAGCTGCACTGCGGGCGGAGCGCTTGAAGTTACGTCGGTCGAACAGCATGAGGACCCAGTCAAAGCCGAATAGCGGGACAACTTCGAAGCTGTCACGTCCGATTCTAGAGCGCTCTCAGACAGAACGCAAGCTTGAAACGCGGCATTCCGACGACAACTAACGAAGGAGGGGCCAGCGTGCTGTTATGTTGGTCATATTATACGTAACGTTACTGTGGTCTTTCATCACGAGTGTTCCGACGTGTACACGTGCGATGGTCTCGTGTAATCTCTGCCGCTCTTGAGTGCTGTTTAAAAAGCTGCTGCAATTCACCGCCACCCGTTCCATTTAGGCTTGACCCGCTTACCAGGAGTCGAAACAATCCTTCTAGCCGGTGACGGCCCCGCGGTCGATCGAGCGGCGGCAAGAACTCGCACTGCTCCTCCTACAGAACTGCATATCATACAAAAGTGAGAGCATGATTGAGAATCGGCAAGTATAGAGAACTTACACTCGAGGGGCACTAGGAGCAGTGGTGAGCGCACGAGAGGGCAGAGCCGAAGTTCCATTAGTTGCTAGTGATAAGTCAAATGACACTTGCTTTGAAGCTGCAGCACTGTTGTCACCAACGCCCTTTTCTGGACTCGTCAGATCGACTGCGCTTTCAGAGTCGCCACGCTGCTTCTTCAGAATACTAACCAGCAAGTGGAGCTTAGTTTTATGCAGTTATGAGGGCATCACCAGCATCAACTTTTCTTACCTGCGAACTTGTTCGGACGCCGATGTTCTTTTCCTTTTCCCTGTCTGCGCTGCTCGCCTTGTAGGGCCAGACTTTTGATCTAAAGCAGATAAACTGAGACGCCGCGAGAAGTTCGTCGGGGGAGAAATCCCGCTCGGCTTGCCGCCGCTGGTCGTCCTAATCTCTGCAGTTTCAGGGGAAGATTCGTTGCCTCGCAGAATGTTTTCCGCGACGTTTTCAATGCCATTGAGCCCCTGGGCGTTGGCAAGTTTCTCCCTGTGAAAGCATACAACCAGTTAGCAAACGCGCCTCTGAACGTGGCAAGCATCGAGTGCCATGGCACACCGATCTGCTTACTTTCGCGAGTATAAACTCCACCTGCGGGAAGAAATCGGGGGGGGGAGTTCAGGCGACGGAGTCCTCATTTGCTGCAAAACTCTCCTTTCGTCACCCTTCGACCTGCGGCGGTGTTCCTCCTGGCGGTACTCTTCCAGCCGCTTCTCGTACTTTTTGCGAAGCTCTAACTCCGCAGTCAGCTTCTCTTGGAGCGCCTGGATCTGCGTGACTTGGTTGGCGACCTGCGAAAGTCGCATTCATAATAGTGTGAGATCCCTATTTTCCCAGCAATACCAACTCTGAGTGTTTTCTTACCACTCCGTTCAACCGAGTAATTTCGGCGCGCTCTGTGCGTTGCGACTTGCCCATCTGAATGTGGCTTACACGGGATGCAAACTTGAGGGAATTGATGGTCTCGTTCACATCCGCGCTTTTGGGACTCACGTGCACTAGAAGCAGTGTGCGATTGGCGCTGCCACTCAGCGAGTCCTGGAGCAAGTGGGTGAGCTTGGAATTCCGGAACGGGATGTGCTTTTCCTTGGCCACCAACGCCGCCAGGACGTCGCCTACTGCCGCAAGCGACTTGTTGATGTGCTGCGACTCTCGGACAGTGACGGCAGGGGTGTCCGCGGTCTTGGAGAGCCTCTCCGAGCCCGCCAAGTCCACGAGCACAAGTCGTCCGCTGTCTTGCTCGCCGTTGGCCTTGCTCGTGCGTTGGATGTCGATCATCAAGACCGTGTGGGCGCGGTTGCTCCGGTCGTTCTTGCACCTGTTGGCCTTGCTGCGCGCAAGGGCGTCGTGGAGCTCCTTGGCGCCGGTCGCGCCCACGGACGCGACGTTCTTCAGGTACACGCCGTTCTCTCCGTGGCGGATCTCGAGCGTCGGCGACGCGTTCGCCGGCAGGTTGCTGCACATACTGGTGGCGCCGACGTGGCAGCCCATGCCGGCCGCGCCCGGGGGCGACCCGCCCGCAGCTTGGCCGCCGCCGCCGCCGCTGCTGCTGGGCGCCGCCAGCAGGTCGTAGACCTCCTCGTTGTACACCTCGACGACCTGCAGCGACACGCGCGAGTCGAAGACGTGCCGCTGCTGCGCGAGCGACTGGAAAATGAGGTCCGCGGCGCGGGGCGCGAGCCCGCGGTCGGCGTCCGAGCCCTGCACCGTGTGCGTCTTGCCCGCGCCCGTCTGGCCGTAGGCGAAGACGCACGCGTGGCGGCCCGCCACGGCCGCGCGCACGAGCGGCGCCACCTCCTTGAAGACCGCCGGCTGCGCGTGCTGCTCGTGGAACACGCGCGCGAAGGCGAAGCTGCGGTACAGCGCGCCGTCCACGGGCGAGAACACGCTCAGCTCGCGCGCGGACTCGACCTGCACGCGCTTGCGGCGCGCGTCGGGGCTCGCGGCGTCGCTCTCCTCGCCGCTCGAGCCCGCGGGGGCGCCCAGCGGCCGCACGCGGCACAGCACGCGGATGTTGCCCTGCAGCTCCGCCACGCGCGTCTCCAGCTGCCCGCGCGCCGCGCGCTCGTGCGCCAGCGCGTCAGCCGCCGCGCGCTCGCGCCGCCTGCCGCTCTCCAGCGCCGCCACCAGCTCCGCGCCCAGCACGCCGAAGTCGCGCGCGCACACGCGGAAGGACGCGCGCACGTCGCGCGTGAGCATCTCCAGGCTCTCGCGCAGCTGCGCCGCCCGCGCGCGCGCCGTCGCGGGGCCGCCGTCGGCGTCGCGCGTCATGGCGTCCAAGCGGATTTTAAACCGAATTTGGCGCGGAAACTTTTGGCGCTGCGGATTTTTTTTGGGGGGGGGAGGGCCGCAAATAGAGAGGAACGGCCGAAATGGAGCCGGGTGGTGGCGCGATGCACAAGACGGTGATTGGTCAAGGAAAAATCCATGGGCTCAATGCCATAAATAGAGAACCCGGACTGGTTCGTGCGGATCGGCTGGACTGTAGGCTGGAGGGGGAAACCCATGGGGATCAGCGGGTTGTGGCACACGGGTTTGGCTCGTTTGTGGAAGACCCATGGCCTTGCGAGTACGAAAAGCCGCTCGCCCAGTGTGGCGATTTTGTCGCCACCGATCTCGCTATTTTGCAGAGAAATACAAACCCAAGACGAACCGGACGCAGGAAGAACAGGACTTGATGCGGATCCGGCGAAACTGAACACCTTCTTAAGCCGCTACGCCACGATGGTGTAGATCAAGCAGCAGGCATTGCCAATCATCGTGCTGATGATGATGACCCCCCCCCCTCCCCCCTTCATGTAGCTCAATCACTCAATCGGATCCGCGCAGTAGTTAATGAGCTTCAGCACGGGGGGGCTAGTAGCCCTTCCGGAGTAGCCCGGCTACTCCGGAAATGCTCCAGGCTTGGAAAAACTAGTGATTAAGTTAGTGGAGTCAGCGGCGCATGAGTTTGAATCATCAATGTGGGAAACTTAGTGCAACGTGCACTACACTGGCTTCAAGTTGCAAACCGCCGAGCAAGATGAGCTGCTGTGGGTAAGTGACCGTGTTCTACACGGCGAGCTGCTTGTACGACATCGATGTCCAAGACAGTTGGAGGCTTGGACTCGAGCGCTAAACGACGAGGTGATGCCAATGCAGACTCCACTCTCAATCTCGCCATGTGAACGCATTCAGTTGTTCGGAGCTGATGACGATCCTGATCGCTGAGGCGGGAGGGATGCACCCCGAAGATCTGCTGCACCTCACGAGCTGTGCCACCATCTGTGAGCAGCAACCTCAAAAGACCCGGTGGCGCCGGAGGAGGAAGGCAATGCCTTCTCTCAAGTTGCCGCGCTCATCAGCGCACCCGGCTATAATAGCACTGCGCATACCGAAATGACGTGAACAGAAATGAGACGAATGTGCTTTAACCACTTCAACATGGAGCTGGAGATGGCAATCACTTACTATTTAAGGGTTTAATACGTAGTAGGTGACGCGCTTTACCTTGACATGAGATGCAATCCGCAGAGCTTCGTCTCTTTTCGACTCGTAGTTGACTTCAGCTCCAGCAGCAGAGACGTACAACCTCCTACTCCACTACAGCGCTACGCAGCGTAGTACGCTGGCCACATCGCTGATTGCAGCAACCAGTGTGACACGTACGTGGCCGGTCAGGTCCAAATCTACGCGGCGCTTGTCAGCATCGACGCCTATCAGAGCCCCCCCCGCCCCCCCCCCCTCCGCGAGCGCTTCCTGCTCAAGCACGACCGTCATTTCAACAAGAGCGAGCGCCAGCTGTAGACGGGCAGAGCGTCTCCGCAATGCTGCGATGACATCTCGCAGCCCTCCGCTCCATCGTCCGACGCGGCAGCAGCGGCGTCACCCGCGCCGCGCAGAGCAGGTCAAGCCTCCGGAAGGTCAACCACAGCGCAGCGCGTCAGCGCTGATGGGGGAGGATGCAGCGGTCACATCGCCCCGTCTCTGCGCATGCTAACAATAGCCGGCCAATGGGCGCCGTCCACCGGCGTTCTGTTTTCGCGGGGAGAGGAGCCTCAGTAGCCGATCGCCCAGCTGATCCGCAGTCGATGCCCGGAGAGCCCGCGCCTGCGAACGTCAACTGGCGCGTCCTCGCCCTCGTCTCCGTGGCCACGTGCACGCTCACGGCCGCCAGTTTGTTGCTGCTCGAGCGCCGCCACTCGCAAACTTCCCGCGGCCGTCGCACCCGCCGCTCCAGCCACTCGCACGAGCTCAAGATGTCGACCGAAGGTGAGGGAGCGGGGGAGATGCGCTCCGAATTGACTCTTTACGCGGCGGCGGACTGACTCGCGGTGCTGCTGCGCGCAGTCGTGTACCTGAACAACCCGAAGGCGTGTCTGGACTACGCCGTGGGCGCCGGCGGCGCCGACGAGTTCGACGACGCCAAGTTCGTGACCAAGAAGGTCTGCGCCGACTGGTGAGGGGATGCAGCTTCTGGCGCATGCGGTGCGCGAGCGGCTTGTGCTTAACGTCTGTGCTGGACGCGTCTGACGTGGCAGGAAGGACGCCCCGAACGACGAGATCTCGGTCAAGATCATCGTGGGCGGCATCACCAACCGCCTCTATCGCCTCTCGTGGGGAGACAAGGTGCGTGGCAATTGGATCTCCTCCGGTCGTGCAGTGTGATGCCTGACCGAGTGAGCTCTGTGTGTGTTTCTGCTGCTGGCCTGCAGTCGGTGCTCGTACGTCTGTACGGCGACCACACGGAGGAGTTCATCGACCGCAGTATCGAGAACAGTACGTGTGTGGGGGGGGGGCGACGGCTGCGTTGCTCTGGTGCTGACGTATGCAGCGACGTTGAAGTCCCTGAGCTAATCCCTTTTTTGTGTTCCGGTGATGCAGTGCTCTTCGCCTTGCTCTCGGAGCGCGGGTTCGCGCCCACGTACTACGGTCGCTTCAAGAACGGCCGCATCGAAGGCTGGCTGGACGCGCGCCCGCTGGAGCCCGAGGACATGGGCATGACCCACCCCATCAACTACCTGCAGATGATCGGCAAGGAGCTCGGCGTTATGCACGTCATGGACATCCCCGAGGACCGCGAGCCCGTGCTGTGGACCAAGATCGAGCGCTTCGAGAAGCTGGCGCTCGAGATTGAGCTCGAGGACCCCGTGAAGAACGCGGCACTTGAAGAACTGGACCTCGCTGGCCTGCACCAGAAGCTGGAGTGGCTCAAGTCGGTGCTCCCGTCGAACCACAACAATAACGGCAAGGACCTGCTCGAAGCGCTCGACCAGGACGAGATCTCGAAGCAGGCTGCCGCATTCGCTAGCGACGTGGTGTTCTCGCACAACGACCTGCTGAGCGGCAACATCCTGCACAACCCGGAGTGGGACCGCGTGCAGATCATCGACTACGAGTACGGCGGCTACAACTTCCGTGCGTTCGACTTTGCCAACCACTTCTGCGAGAACTGCGGCTTTGAGTTGGACCTCGCGCTGTATCCGAGCATCAACAAGCAGTTTGCGTTCTTCAAGGCCTACATGAGCACAGCAGCGCCCAAGCTGTTGGCGCAGCTGGAGGCCAACCGCGAGTCCAAGGCGTTCTTCCACGCGTTGTATGACGTGGTGAACCGCTACGCTCTCGCGTCCCACCTGTTCTGGGGCTACTGGGCTCTTGTGCAGGCGGCCCACTCCAAGATCGACTTCGACTTCCTGGAGTACGCTGCGAAGCGCTTCGACGCCTTCGATGTGCAGCGCGGCTTCTTCCTCGGATCAAGTTAGTTTCACGGCTATCTATCGCAGCAATGCGCCGTATGATGTAGCAAAGCAAGCTGGTGGGGTAGCTGTAGTGAAAGCAGAGTCCATGTGAACGTCCAGTAAATTGCGCAATAAAATGCCTCTACTTCCCTACTCGTGCGCGGCGGCATCCACCGCCCCCCCGTGTCCTCCATGAACAGCACCTCGTACCGTTTAGCCATTCAGAACGTGCCGAGCGGAGAGTGTTGTCTTCAAAGTGAGTTGCTGTGCCCAGCTTGCGTCTCGCCGCCCCCCCCTGTCTACCAAACCTGGCGCCGCTTAGCGCTTGCGTTTGACGTCGCCCGAAGTCTCGAGGCTGATGTCGAACGCCGGCAGGTTCTCCAGCGACGTGGACTCGCTCGTCTTCTTGAAGTAGCGGTTGATGACGACGGGCTGCTTCTCCGGCAGCGTGAGCGTGAGCTCCACGTGCATGCGGCCCCGCGGGTCCAGCGTGCGCACGTCCGTGAGCACGCCGCGGAAGCCCGAGAGCTGCGTGACCGTCTTGACCTGCGCGGCGTCGCCCGAGACCGTGATGAGGTTGTTCTTGACGTTGACCTCCTGGCCGAACTTGAGCTGCTTCGTCTCCGTGAAGATGCGCGTGCGGCGCGTGATCACAAAGTCGCCGGGCGTCTGGCTGATGATCACCATCAGGTCCAGCTTGTCCGCGGCCTGGCGCGCGATGAGCGGCAGCCCCATGGCCTCCAGGTAGTCGTTGGTCGAGTCCGAGTCCTCGCGGTCCAGCGACCAGCGCCCCGACAGCTGCAGCGCGCCCGCGCCCGCCGTGTTGGGCACGGCCGCGGCGGCGCCCGCGGCGCTGGGCAGCACCACGCCGGCGCCCGCCACGGGGACCGGCGGCTTGAAGGCGGCGCTGCGCACATGGCTCAGGTTCATCTGGTTGAGCTGCGCGGCCGACACGCTCATGGGCACGGCGGCGGGCTGCGCCGCGGCGCCCGCGCCCGCCGCGGCTCCCAGGCGCGCCGGGATGGCCATGGAGTTGCCCACCACGCTCGTGGCATTCGCCGCGTGCAGGTTGGACGCGTTCTTCATCTGGTTCATGTTCATGGCGGCGGCGGGGCGGCAATAATGGCGCTCCGTCGGCTTTTTTTCTAAGGACTCTGATTGGGCGAGAAAGGTTGCAACGGAATATTAGAGTCGCGAGACGGAATATTTTGCGTTAAGCGGTCATGTTGAAGTGGAGCGTGGTTTTGTTGTTATATGTAGGAGTGTTATTAACGTTGTTAGAGCTTTTTTCTTTTTTTTTGCAGCGGTCTATGGTCACGACTTGGCGCAGAAGTTCTGCAGCGTGCGCAGCAGCCCCGGGGCCTGGTACGGCGTCGTGGTGCCCAGGAACGTCATCATGCGCTCGAGGCTGATCACGCCCATGAGCTTGCCCGAGCGCGCCACGAACACGTTGTTGAGCTTGAGCATGCGGAACAGCATGTCGACGCGGCGCATGGGCGTCATCTCCATGAGCTGGAACGGCGACGGGTCGATCAGCACCGTCAGCTTCGTGGGCTCGCACGCCTCGTTCGTGCCCCAGTCCATGACCTTGCCGCCGCGCCCGAACGCGAAGTGGATCGGCGAGCTCAGCAGCTGCACGGGGAGTTCGTCCAGCCCATCCTCCGCCTCATCGTCGTCATACTCCTCGCTGTCGTCGTGCGGCATCGAGTCCATTGCTCCGTAGGCTGCGCGAACCACTGGAGTTGGAGCCCGGATGGCCAAGTCATAGCCAACAGTGCGCATCGCAGTTGGGGTGGCTGATCGCGGGGTAGTCGGGAATAATAACGACGTTGCTGCCGTTGCCATCGCCTCGACGTGTGACGGCTGCCGTAGGTTCGCCGGCGTCAGCGGAATGGGAGTAGCGCCGTGGTGTTGGCAGCGGGAAACAGCAGAGGCTAATCGGGAACGCGTGACTGTGGCGAGCAGAAAGCGGTTCTCCAGCGAGTCCACGATTGGGAATACAGACTCCATGTCTGAGCGTTTCAGCAATGCCAACGCATCCTCGTACGTGGAGTCAGCGGATAGTACGCCCATTTCAGCAACGTCCTTCATCACCTCCCAGGCGGGAATATCGTAGGCGGCCTTCGGCAGTTTTTTCAGTCGAGGCAAGTTGCTTGTCACAATCAGAACGTCGTACACATTTTCGGTAAATCGCTTGGCTGTAAAGTACGCAGCCAAAATCGCAACAGACACGGGGAGGTTGAGACCATCCGTGTGTGATATTTCCATGATGATCACTGCTGTTGACACAGCGTGGGTAACACCTGACGAGAAAGCGCCAGCACCAATGATAGCAAACTCGAAAGGCTCATAGCGGGTGCTCATGAGATCGAAGGCGCGTACGGCTTCGCCAACGAGACGACCGAAAATGCCACCGATAACAAACGTAGGGGTGAACAGACCAGCTGGCACGGGAAGAACAATGCTAATGAGCGTCAACACATATTTCAGTGGGAAAAACGTCACTAGGGACCTTGAAAGCAGCAAGCTGTCTTCTTCAGTGCTTTCCGGGGCTCCATCCGCAACGAAGACTTGTTTGTCCTTCGAGAACAACGCGTCAAGGATTTTTCGGGGAGATCCATGCCGCAGAAACCACGCACTGTCCCCATAGAACTCAAGCCAACACGATAGAAACGTCACAGCAAGCACAAGCCCCAACCGCTTGCCCAAAGCATTCCACCAGACTGCACGTGGCGTGTTGTGCGGAGAAGACTCGAAAAAGTGGTCGCGTGCCCGTACCAATATCGACAAGCTGTAGTTGAAAAAGGCACCGCCTAGGCCACAGATGATGCCCATCGTAGCGAATACCGACAGATCAACAAACGTGGGCCCACCACTACCATTAACCGCATCCGTATCCGAAGAAATGCCCATACTGCGGTTACCAAAGAGTCCATAGCGTGTGTTAGCAGCGCCAAAGTCCACGAGCAGCGCACCAACTATAGCCGCGAAGAACGAGCGAGGCAGTGTTCGGACGAGGTAGAAGTGCGACGTTACTTCAACTCCAAACAGCACCCCTCCAAATGGGGAGCCAAAGGTAGCTGCAACACCAGCGGCACACGCGCAAGCCAGCATCTCCAGACGCTTGGTATCATCATCACGAATACGGCGAAATGGGCGCCAGTTCATCAGCACACTGGCAAAGCCACACGAAATCATGATAAATGGACCCTCCTTACCAATGGACAGTCCAGCGCCCAAAGCCGCCATCAGTCCGATAATCTTGGTGGCGAAGCAGCGAAACGACAGGTAGGCGCTCATGTCGATGCCTGAAATGGCCACTTTCATGAACGGTAGTCCTGATCCAGCTGCTTGTGGGCACACACACTGCGTCAGGATTGCTGAGAATCCTCCCGCGAGCAGCGCAGACAGCACGAAAAGCACGAACCCCTGGTCTCCGAGCCACTGGCGGTACTGGGCGATCTCGACGCTCCACATGTCGATAGCGAGCCCGACGCTGCCGGCGAACACCCCGATGGCGATGAGCAGTAGCGGGCTCTGCACCAGCACGAAGAGTCCGCGCAGTCCTCTAGGGTAGTCGGCCACGTAGGTCGAGTGCAGTCCGTCGTGGAAGGCCAGCGACTTCCTGTACGTGGGCTGAGCCTTCTCAGCAGCCGCGAGCTGCGAGGGGCGAGTCGGCGGCAGCGCGTCGGGCGTGAGCTGCAGCGGCGGCAGCGAGGGCGCGGGCTTCCGGCAGTGCCAGTGCGACGGCGACTCGCGGTCCAGGAACGGGTTCATGATGCGCTCCATGACGCTGTCGGCGCGGCGCCAGGGCGGCGGGACCCGCGGCGACGACGAGCGGCGGCGGATGGCGACGTGGCTGCTGGCGGGCTCGAGGCCGGACTGGGACCGCGGCATGGAGCCGGCCCCGAAGGAGACGGACGTGGAGCGCAGCCGCCGGTTCTTGCTCGTCATGCTGCACGAGGGACAAGGGACAACGGAGACTGGGACCTCCTTCTTTGTCGCGACAATTGATAACGACCGGGCTGCGATCTGGCCAATGGGAGGCCGCCGCTCCCGCCACTTCAACTGCCGGCGGTTCGTCTCCATCCTTTGGTTCCTGCAACGGCTGGTACAGTACACATGTATGCGTTTTCTGAGGGGCGCCGACGCGCAGTCAGTTCAGCAGTGGACGTGATTTTTGATGGGAAAAGTCCGGCGTGTTGGCTTTCGTCGTTCCTCTCTCTCTAAAAGTTACACATGAAATTTCGTGCTGCTGGTTGATGGCAGGCGCCCGCGTCGCTCCAGGTCTGCCACGGCAGCGTAAACAATATGCCTGCCCGCCTCAATACAGGTACATGTACTTGTATTATACAGTACGCCGATATACAGTAGGACGCGACTCCACGACATGTCGAGCTCCTCGACCTCTCTCCGCCAGCAACCGATTACGAGCTGCGCCCGAGCCGCCGCGGCCAGATAATCGGCATCAGGTTCGATAGTAATCTACTCGTTATTAGCGTTAGTGCTAATACTAGTCGTAAACTATTAATACAGTAGTAGTACTAAAACGATTATGCGAAAGGGCTGGCATTAGTTCAGCTAATCAAATTAGTCGTGAAGTTAGTTTTTCGGAATAGTTAGTACTAACGTACTACTAATTTACAGGACGATCTCGAAGGACGGCTCAAAGGTTGGCCTGTAGCCACCAGTATCCGGTTAGCAGACATAGCCCCCTTTGACACATTTTTCGATTTTCATAACACCGATCACTTTAATGAAGACCACTAAAGTCAATAGCTGTACGAAGATTCGGGTCTTGTTGCATTTGTAGCCAACACGCTCGTCATCACTGTAGCTACTAGCTATACAATGGAGCCGATCTGTCTAAACGGCTCAATAGACGTACTCGTCATGCACACTAACTACATACGTTAGATTTGTAGCAGTGCTTGCTTGTGTAAAAAAACATTTCCCCGGTACCGAAAAATTCTAGGAGCTAATCCAAATATCTGACGCCCAGTGGTCAACCTAGCCCAACCCGACGTGGCCAAAACCACGACGCAATCGTCACCTGACGGTTGCAAGTTCTAGAGTGCAGGCTTTTCCATCAGTTGAAAAAAGTTTGGTTCCGTTGAAGTTGCTGTACAATATTCCAAGAACGTGTTTTCTCCATAGGATTTTCCAAGTGAGTTCGCTGCATACGCGTACAAATAACCAGCGTGCACACCATGAGTTCGTACAGCGTCACAATCGAGCTGAAATTGATCGCATAGAGGCAAGTAAACGAGGAATGTGGTAGGTTTATTTTAGTACTAATAGTAGCGATAGTTAGTCTTAGTACTAAGCATGCACAGGTGAATTAGTAGAGATATACTAAATTTCAAAACGTGAGGTGGCCATAGTTAGTCTTAGTACTAAAGGTGCGAAACCCCTCACTAAAATACTGATCGGCATGCCTCGCCAATCGCACCTCTCATTTACGATCGTACCCATATGTAATCTTGTATCACAGGAGATACAGAGACAGGGCCCTCTCCCCATACAAATATCCACAATAGCCATATCAATTCCCACGTCGCCTGGATTGCCGCGCTCAGATCGCATTCCGCATTCCGCATTCCGCATTCCGCATTCCTGGAGACAAGGCGACGGCGGCGGCAGGCCAGAGCGCGAGATGAAGGCCGCGCAGCAGCAGCAGCAGCAGGAGAAGGAGCTGGAGCTGGAGCAGCAGCCGGCGACACATGAGAGCGCGGCGCAGGACGCGGCGGCCGACGCGGCGGAGAAGCCCAAGGTACGGGAGGGAAGGGACGAAGCGTCCAGAGTGATGGTCCCTGACGGTCGTGTACCCATGTGCTGCATGTGCTGCAGCGCTGGAAGGAGGCGTTCGCGCGTGCCGTGCAGACGGTGATGGAGGAGCGGCGCCAGAGCCTCAGCGCGGGGAAGCTCACGAGCTTCGCGGACGTGGTGCAGGCGGCCGCGGCCTTCGACCGCGACGGCCACATCCGCATGGACTTCGACGAGGACGACGACAAGTACGACATCTCGGGGCTGCAGGAGCAGGCCAAGCGCCGCGAGGACGCGTCGCTGCGCACCACGCGCCAGAGCAGCCGCGCCGACTACGACGCGCCCCTCATGACGATCTGCATCATGATCGTCGGCACGCACGGAGACGTGCAGCCCTTCGTGGCCATCGCCAAGCGGCTGCTCCACGACGGCCACCGCGTGCGGCTCGCCACCCACGCAGTGTACCGAGACTTCGTCATGAGCCACGGCGTCGAGTTCTACCCGCTGGCTGGAGACCCCAAGGAGCTGTCCGCGTACATGGTCAAGACCGGCGGCCATCTCATCCCGCTGAACCTGGAGGCGATCCAGAAGGACGTGCCACGCAACATGCAGATGATTGAGGAGATCCTCTACTCGACGTGGCCTGCGGTATCCGAGGCAGATCCCGATGGCGGAGGCCCTGGCGTCCCTGGTAAACCGTTCCAAGCGCAAGCCATCATCTCGAACCCGGTCACGTACGGTCACATTCACGTGGCGGAACGGCTTGGCGTGCCGCTGCATATTATGTTCCCGCAGCCGTGGGTGCCCACGACAGCGTTCCCGCACCCGCTTTCGAATATGCCATACACAGGGAAGCCCAAGAAGGTGAACTACATGTCGTACAAGATGGTGGATCTATTGATGTGGCAAGGAACAGAAGGAATGGTCAACGCCTTCCGAAGAGATAACTTAGGCTTGATGAAAATTCGCAAAGGCGATGGCGGCCGCGATATCTTATTGGATCTTGCGATTCCTCATGCGTTCATGTGGAGCCCTCATCTGGTTCCAAAGCCAAACGACTGGGGTAAGATCTATGATGTTATTGGAACGGTCACACTGGAAGGCCCAAGCTCTTCGTACACCCCTTCACCAGAACTTGAGGCCTTCCTCGGAGACGATGCAGGCCCGATTTTTGTCGGATTTGGGTCAATGGTACTTCAAGATCCGAAGGGGGTCACGAAAATGATCATCGAAGCTGCAGAGCAGGCGCGCGTACGTGTGCTGATCCAGTCGAGTTGGAGTGATATGGCGGGGGGCCTTACTATTCCGGATAATATTTTCTTCCTTGGAAGCTGCCCGCACGATTGGCTGATGCCGCGGGTGTCAGCGGTAGTGCACCATGGTGGAGCAGGAACTACAGCAGCTGGTCTGCTTGCGGGTAAGCCTACATTTATCGTACCATTTTTCGGCGATCAACCATTTTGGGGCCGTGCAGTAATGGAGGCTGGTGTCGGCGTGGAGCCTTGCCCGATCTACCAGTTGACGACAGAAAAGCTTCGAGTTGCGTTTGAGGCACTCGAACGTCCGCAGCTTCGTGCACGAGCGATCGCGATGCGTGACCTTATGCGGCAAGAAGATGGTGCAGGGGAGGCTGTTCGGAGTTTTTATCGTAACTTACCTCTGCATCACATGCGTTGCGATCTACAGTGCGGACGAGCTGCAACCAAGTGGAGCCAGAAAGATAAAATTCGTTTGTGTGATGAGTGCGAATTTGTTGTGACCTCCCGTCCTGAGAATTCACCAGCGGATACCGTGGAGTACAACTTTGTTGACTACTCGGCGCGAGGCCCAGATAATGTTTTAGAAGGTGCATCGGCTGGTGTGGGTGCATTTGCTCATGTATTTGGATCAGGTTTCAAGGATGTTATTGTCAAACCTGCTCAAGGGTATCGTGAAGAAGGTGCGAAGGGCGCTGTGATCGGACTTGTAAAGGGGTTGGGTGGGTTGATGATTAGCCCTTTGGTCGGAACAGTCGTATTTGCTGATCATCTTGCCACTGGAGCATACAATAATGTCCGCGGAGATGATGATAAGCGGAAGGGTTCACTTATTGGAGACAATAAAAAGTTATTGAACGTGATGGGTTTCAAGACGCGCAATGTCCACAATGGATCGATGAGCGCAGATGAAGTTGTTGGCTCGAATAATCTCCTGGCTACTCAAATTGCCATCCAGTTAACGCCCGAGGAAAAGAGTAAACTTGAGGGCAGATTCAATGCACTTGTAAAGGAGCGCAAGCTGAATGGACAAAACTCGTTCCAACTGTCCAAGTGCAGCGTTGCGACCTCGGCATCCACAGAAACCACTGAGGATGCCGCGACAGTCGTTGTAAGCGTGAACGCAGCCAACTTCAATGGTACTGACTCGTTCGACATTACTTTTGGAGATGGTGGGAAGGTTGGTGATGCACTACGCGACAGTGAAGTACAACAACTCGAAGAAGAGGCTCGCAAGGAGAATGAAACTCAGAAAAAAAGGCTGGAGAGCCTTAGCAGGACACCAATGCCGAAGATGAGTATTTGCATGATGACAACAGGCAGTTGGGAAGAAAGTGTGCATCAGTATGTTGCTATCGGGTTACGGCTCAAAGCAGACGGGCACTGCGTTCGGATAGCGACAAATAGTGGCCATCGGGATCGCATTATAAGCGCTGGATTGGACTTCTATCCTCTTGGAGGTAGCGCTATCACGACTGGTAACTTTTTGCAATACCTACACCAGCGAACCAAGGACGAGCCGCACCACAAATTCCGATTTTTGAATTTTGCGTACTCCAAGCTAAACCACCGACGAGAGTCATTTCCAGAAGTGGATGACCTACGGGAGCTTGTATTTTCATTATGGCCAGCATGCGTGGACGTAGATCCACTGGTACCTGGTAAGGCCTTCCGCGCTGATGCTATCATTGCGCACCCGTATTTGTTCGGGCAGACCATCGTGGCTGAACGCCTTGGTGTGCCTCTGCATTGCATGAGTTACAACCCGCAGTCTCGCACCCAAGCTTTCCCACACCTTATCAGTTCTAACATGAAACTTCACAGACCATACCGCTACGCCCCAACGAACGCAGCATCTTACGATGTGATTGACAATGTTCTGTGGAATGGTATGCGAGATGTGCTAGATGAGTTCCGCTATTTCCTGGGGCTGACCGGCAAAAGTATTCCTAAGAACTTGCTTGCAGAATGGCGTATTCCTCACACATACTTATGGAACCCCGCACTTCTGCCGAAACCTCACGATTGGGGTAGTGAAATCACGATTGCTGGATACGTAGAGATGGAGGATAGCCATACAGAGGACACGGATCTTGTAGCGATTGAGCAGGAACTGCACTCCTTTGCTGAGCATGGTGGTACACCGCTAATTTACTTCGGGTTCCAGAGTGGCCATTGGGATCCACGCCAAGTCCAAGATCTGGTTGGTAGCTTAGAAAAGGCTGCTCGGAAAGCAAATGTACGCGTTGTGTTCCAAGCATATGAACACAGCAGTGACGATGCTGCATTCTTTGTGGGCGGCACGGACGTGGTATTTGAGATTGATCAGCAATTCCCTGTGAAGCGGATACTTCCATATGTGCACGCTACGATGCACTGGGGCGATCTTTCCATTACATCGACATGCTTAGCTGCAGGAAAGCCTGCGTGCATCGTTCCAAGAAACATTACCCAGCGCATGTGGGGTCAGGCAATGGAACTTTCCGGTGCGGGCGTGGAACCATTGGAAATGGATGCTTTGACTCCGTCTAACCTCGTTCACGTGTTCCGTGTCCTGATGGACTCCAAGCTTGCGCACTGCGCCAATCGTCTTGCTCAAAAGTTTTCGTCGCCAAACGCAGTTGAGACGGCTGTATCCGCCTTCTATAGCAACTTACCGCTCGCAGGGATGACTTGCGATCTGGACCCGGCAAGGATTGCCCGTGTCTACGATTCAGTTCATGAAATGAAACTCTCGTACGAGGCAAGGCTTGTTGTGCATCAAATTACACACGATGGAGGCAGTGCAGGAGACTTGAAGTATAAACCACTCAAGTATTCGCAGCAGCACCCGCCGCGGTTCTCTCTGCGAGAGCTTGAGCTTCTTCACTCATCTTCATCTACCAATCTTAAGAAACAACCCAGAACCAAGCTCTTGTACACGTATGACCCTGCCAGCGCGGAGTTGGCAGAAAGAGTGGATCACGAGCGGGCGTCGCTATCCACAGAAGCGGCAGTATCAAAGAAGTTGAGCAGTGCCCCTAAAAAGCGATTTATTCAGTTCTCGCGTGCTCAGTCCATGGCTTTGAACGTCGTGGAAATGCCAAAGTTTTGGAGCTCGCCGGATGAGCAGGCGAAAAGCATTTTAGAGATCAACAGCAAGTACGAAAAACTGATGAAGACACGAAACTTCGCCAACGGTTCGTCGTCATCGTCAGCATCATCAGTTGCGCTGTAGTTTCAGAAGATACTACAGTTGAATTTGTTTGGAGGTCCTCGTTATGTCGTAGGAACATGAATATATAACCCGCTATAGATTCACGCGTAGTGATTGTTATAGCTTTCACATTGTGATCATGATGATAATATGCTACTCTACACAGGTTAGTTGCTCAACTTCGCGACGCTGTGTTGCTTTCTTAAACCCAAAGAAGCGCAAGACTGCTTCGCGTTTAGTTTTGTGCTCTGGTTTCTTCACGAGACGCTCGTAGGCCACATTGGTAGCTTTGCGTACGACAGCTTCTTCTTCTGCGGAAGACCAAAACATCTCGATCTGCTCTGGGGTGGCGACGAGACTACCAGGATTTGATAGCACCGACGAGCAGCTCAATGACCTGCCACCAAGTGCAGTACCCTGAATTTCCAGCAATTCCAGAGCCTGAGGTACACCATCGTGTAGGCGTCTGGGCTTGGCATCGTTTGGCGTTTCTACTGTATTATCACGGATGGAAAACGATGGAGGGTGACTTCCGCCATATCGGAGAGGCTTATAGGGCACAAATACCTTGATCTTATCGCGGATAGCCACATATGCCTGGAGTGACAACTTGATATTATGACGGGGGTCGAAAACTCGAGCAAGTTTACTTGGATCCACATCACAACGCATCGCCTCCCACGGTAAGTTAGCGTAAAAGGCCCGCACTACATCACAGACGGGTTTTTCGGGGTCGAAAGTTGTGGCCATCGCCTTCGCTTTCCCCCGGATGACCGGCTCAAGCAGATTTTTAAAGTACAAGGCTAGGGATTCCACTGACGACAGTTTCAAGTCAATCCGTGGAAGCCCCACTTCGGCTTGTTCACAAACGCTTGCCATGAACTGTTGATGAGAGTGTGTACCACAAATACCAACAGGTTTGCCAGCAGATAGACTTTCAGCCACGATATCTGGCTCCCCCCAGTGGATCACCCCTGCCACTGCTTCCTCTTGAAAGATCTTGGCATACGGTATGTCACTGGGGATTTCGAGCACATTAGCAGATTGGTAGCGTATTCGCTGTTTGTCACCAACTTCTCGACTCTGGAACAAAATTCGGATCTGGAGATCGGGAAAAGCAGCAGCAGCGTCCACTTTCCGTAATAATTCATCTAAATCGACTGACGACATTGTCCGCGCAGAGACACCAAAGTAGATTATTGGTGGGGTAGATGCCTGGAATGCAAACTTGGAGAGCGCACTAGGCCACTTAAATCGCCTGTTCTCTTTTTCGCGCTGCTTGCGTTTTCTTCGACTGAGTCCTGTATATGTGCCCAGCGTCACATGTCCAACAACAGACAGCTCAATTCCCCAGTCCAACGGCTTGGGCAATAATGCAGAATTCCAAAGGTAGATATGGGGAACTTCCCATCGGACTAGTGGATCCGGTAAAGTACAACGCTTTTTTAATCCAATATACGCACGAAACTGCGTGAGTACTTCTGCTATGCTTCCATACCATATTGTTGTATCCACAATGCCGTAAGTGAGCAAATTGCTCTGGCACAGCGTCATGATTGTAGGTTCCAGGTCTTCGATAGAGCTTAGAGGATGAGGGAACAAATATGTTGGCGAAAGGGGCTCTAAACAGGCACATTGGAGAGGAATCCCAAGCCGCTCTGCAATGTGCACATGCCCGAGAAGCAGAGGATGCCAAAGAAGCGAGTCAGCGCGAAAATGTTCTCCAGGAATATTGGTGCCACCTCCATGCGGATCAGATCCATATGCAGCGGGCCACAATGAGTATACGAGCTCTTTGAATGCTTGGATAGCACCGGTGCCTAGTCGACCCGGTAATGCTGCCCGAGCTGCATTTTGGCTTTCGTACACAAACTTTGCAAAACCTTGGATGCTCTCAGGGGCTCCAGCGAGAGGGTAAAATTCAAGTCCGCGTGCCATGATCTCCGTTCTAAATCGCTCATTGGTGGCGACGCGAACTCTATGACCTTGCTCCTTAAGTTTAATCCCAATCGCGACAAACTGCTTCACACCATTGTCCCAAGTACCGATTGTAGCGAGGCACACATTCATTGCAGGTATTCTTGAATTCAGCGATTTTAGATTCTTTGGGGATTTCGGTCGCTTGTTCATCTTCGTACCTTGCTGAATTAAGTTTAGCTCGCCGTAATCCATTTGATCACGCTGGTATGAAGCATACACCTCCCATTCCGCAATAATAGAGAAGTTGATAGCATTTGATGATTCGGTCGGGATACCCAGCTTCATTTTGACTGTTCCAGCCGACGTGAGGCGGGTTGAATAAAGTGTGATAGCTGGCTTAATGTCCAATTCAACGTTTGGTGTATCCGGTTTGCTTATAAGGGCGTCGCCAAGATTCACTGTCATGGCATTGTCATTGCTGTCATTTGTGTCCTCAAGAAGCGGTTGTACAGCTGATGATATCGTTTTTGTATGTTTCTCTGGAGTTGACCCTGAATAAACGATTGGCTCGTGATAAGATTCAAAACTTTGGGCCTCTACAATTGCCTCATAGCGAGCACAGTATCTATGCCTCACCGAAAGTTTCATCCGCCTCAGCATTTTCTTGCGGTCTTTCCTGCGCGCAAAAACCACGGTATCGACTGCGTTCGGACTCATCGCTAGACAAAAGGTATCAGCTAAACCGTTTTGTACCCCGATCGCCGCCATAATGTGCCGGTCAAACACACTATTCAGCTTTCGGTGGCCTTCTTCTCGTTTTGCATTTTTTCGCCCAGCAGCTGCGCGATCAGCAAAAAGCATAGCCCCGTGAACCGGCCTGACAATCAAATAGTATACTCCTACGACAGCACCCTTGACAGCACCGACAACACCTCCATAGATCAGACCTTTCGCTGGCTGAAGCAAAACTCCTGTCACTCCTCCAGTCAACTCGTGGGCGAACACGATCGCACCTGTGGCGACTCCTGTTAGGAGCGAGCTGGGCCCTCGAGCAGAGTAGTCGACGCAGTGATACCGCACGAACTTTTTCTTTGTGTTTTCTGGTCTCTCTCGTACGATAAATGCACAGCGGTCACAGAGCTTAATTCTGTCATTGATGCTCCACTGCATAGCAACGCGTTGGTGATCCAAGTCGCACCACATTGCTTGTGTCGGTATGTGATGGTAGAAACTGCGCACAGCCTCTTCAGCGCCGTCTTCTTCTAGCATAAGGTCCTTCAACGCTTCAGCATGTCGGCGGAGGTCAGGATTCCCCAGCTCAACGAAAGCCTTACGTAGTATCTCTGTTGTTAGTTGCAATATGGGGCAAGGTGCCACTCCGACCTTAGCACTCACGACTGCCTGCCCCCAAAATGGTTGGTCTCCGAAGAATGGCACGATGAAAGTGGGTTTTCCAGCAAGCAATCCGGCCGCAGTAGTACCAGCACCGCCGTGATGTACGACGGCTGATACGCGGGGCATGAGCCAATCGTGTGGACAATTACCGATGAAGAAAATGTTGCTTGGAATTTCAAGATCGCCTTTCATGTCACTCCAGCTGGACTGAATCAGCACGCGCACACCCGCTTCTTTTGCTGCTTCAATAATCATTTTTGTAGTGACAAGGGGGTCTGCCAACACCATCGAACCAAAACCAACAAATATGGGCCCACCATCGTTGCCAAGAAATTCTTCAAGCTCGTGAGACGGAGAATAGTCGGTAGCGGGCCCCTTCAGGGTTACAGTCCCGATAACGTTGTACAAATCACCCCAATCTGCTGGTTTTGGTACAAGCCTAGGACTCCACATGAAGGAGTGGGGGATATTCAAGTCCAACAACAACTCAGAACCCGAGTCACCGTTGCGGATCGGATGCAGCTTTAGAACTTCGGTCCGAAACTCGTTGATGATGCCTTCAGTGCCCTGCCACATGATCATATCGACAAGTTTATAGGAAAGATAGTTTTTCTTTTGCCACTTGCCTGTGTACGCCAAATTTGACAGTGGGTGCGGGAATGCCATTGTCGGCACCCAAGGTTGTGGAAACATGATGTGAAGAGGAACACCGAGACGTTCGGCAACATGAACATGGCCGTACGACACCGGGTTGGCGATGATGGCTTGGGCTCGGAATGGCTGGCCTGGTACACCAGGGCCCCCACCGTCGGGATCCGGTTCGGATACAGCTGGCCAAGTAGAGAAGACAATCTCGTTAATCATCTGCATGTTACGCGGCACGTGCTCAGTGAGAGTTTTAATATTGGTAGGAATGAGGTGACCACCCGTCATGACCATATACGCTGCGAGCTCTTTTGGGTCACCACCCAACGGGTAGAACTCGATGCCGTGGCCCATCACAAAGTCTCTGTAGACAGCGTGCGTGGCAAGACGCACACGGTGCCCATCCTCTTGCAGTCGCAACGCAATTGCCAAGAAGGGCTGGACGTCACCTCGGGTACCCACGATGAGGATGCAGATATTCATCAGTGGCGGCATCAGCAACAATTCGTCCCCACTATCGTCGGTTGAAGATTTTTTACTCGGTGGACTTTGACTGGGTGAGTTGGGTGGGTCAACGTCATGATGGGAAGCTTCAGAGTGAGGTGTCTGCAGGTCGATGTCATCTTCCGCTGCGAACTCCAACTGAATGTGCCCATCCGAAGTTTGATGTGCGATTGCTGTAGCGTGCAGCCCGTCCAGTTCGTTGCCTACGAACGATTCGATCGCAGCAGATAAGCTCGCGCATGATCCAACGTCCGAGATGGACCGGAGCATTAGTACTAAGGGATACGGAAAACTAAAACTAAATACTCACGCAAGGGAAGTTGGATGCCCTGAAAATACTACGTGTGCGTTGCACAACCGTCAGCCGCATTTAGTGCCACCGATTACGCTGCGTACGGCGGTAACAGATTGCCACATCCAAAACTCCCTTAAACACGAAATCAAAACCAAAACTGGTGTTTCTTGTTATTAAAAACTAATCGCAATGCACTTTTGTTCCAGTCCATTCTCTTCATTGCCTTCAACGTAGGCTTTATCAAGTTCGTCTGTACCGTGTTGAATTTCAATGCGTAGTTGCTTGCAAACCCTCCCGAAAAAAGCTGTGTAGTCTGGTGAGAACTCCTGGTTATCAGCTACTGTCAACCACGGATCATTTGCAAGAGCGTCTGCGGGAAGGTCGGACCATTTAAACTGTCGTATACCCACCAGCATTTCCGACGGAGCGAAAGCTGAACATACAAGAGAGAGTTGGGCTTCTTGTTTGGGCTGGTTATTGATGTGTTGTTCGTTGACAAGTTGAAGATGGACAGAGAAGTAGTTGCCACCTTTGCCCGTTGTCAAACCACTCCACGCACATATTGTAACTCCACCATTTGCGTTTCCGGGGTTAATGTGCTGCTTGATGCACTCAGATGCTTGTTGTTCGTCAAATACAACTGTCATAGCAAAGCTCGCAGGTCTGTCGACAGCTCCATCGGAGATAGCTGACGCTTTTTCGATGTGAAGGAAAGAGAAAATGTGTGTCATTGAATTGAGTCCTGAGGCGCCATGAAGGAATTCGACCAGTTCCACCGCTTCTGGCAGTCCCAGGATCGCACACACAGTAGACCGAGATAGTTTGAGTGAGCATTTCGAACTGCTCACGGGGTCGTAAAGTTCCAGACGCAACCATAGTGAGGAGTGAATCGACGATGAGTCCTCATCAAGGTATGCAGAAAGAAGAACTTGATCGCTCCCTACAGCTCGGACTGTTTTGAATAGCCGTTTACTCTTGCTTTCAGTCGTAGCCATATCAATGAGCGAGCACGAGTAGTCGGATAGTACCAGCCGATCTCCTCGCCCGTCACTTCGCTGCTCAACACGTAGGTATTCCAGTACTATCTCTGCTAATCTTCGACTCCTTGTCTTTTCCATCTCCTCGATTTCTTGTGAGCTAGCATCCTTGTAAAATATAGGAATAAGTAACTCCTTGTCTTCATCACCAGCAATATGAACCAAATCGCTGCCTTCCAAAACAAGCGAAAGTCTTGCACTGGTTGCACATATATATGCATCAACTCGCAACATTACATTGTGGGTCGGGGAGCGCTCGCCTTGGTCAAGACGATGTCTTGCTGCTATGTCGAAAACAGTAAGTAGCGTACGACCACAACCAGCCACAAATTTTGATGTGGTCAAAATCTTTATGCCGCGCTCGCCTGCAGCTCCACGGCGCCGAGATTCGTCAATTAGCTTGGCAGCATTCACCTTCGAGTCTCGATCGAATGTTTTCGTCACTGGAGTTGCCTTTTGTTTAGCATACAATCGGTCGTGTAAGAAGGTCACCTTCAAGCCCCTTTGTTTCCCTTTTGAACCGCAGTCCACCTGAACATCCAGGCGGGCTAGAATAATGTGCCTTAATAAACTGTCGATAGAGGTGGAGGCGATAAGAGAAGCTTGATCAGGTCCTACGACTTCGCGCAGGTCTTTATAACCATGAATTTCAGCGATAGCACTACCGCTAGACGCGGGGTGATATACGTGAAACTTGAATTTGAACGAATTGCGCTCACGTACACGGTCGGTTGGAGATACAAGTGTTGGTCGAAGGTCTCGAAGCACTTCAGCACGCATGGTAACGCGAACTACTACGTAGAGGCCGTTGGCTCTGTAGCTTCCACGATGGACGAGCTCTTCGGTGTCATAGCTGTAGATCTTCCGTTGGCACCTCACTCCATTGGCAATATACTCTAGATTCTCGTCTTCTTCGTCGTCACTTTCAGTCTCGCGATCATTAAGTAAGGAAGTGCATGAAACTACAGATATGATCCCGTCTTCTATTGTTCGGTGCATGACAGGCCGCGATTGATGCCGTTTAAGTTTGGTTGGTTCTTCATGCGGGACAGCTTGTGCCTTTCCGATGTAACTACCAGCACAGATCGGATGGGCCACTTCGGTTGCCCAGAACGAACCACACGGCAAGCGAGCAACCACACACCCGTTGTCACCACGACCACCATTCGGGTCCCATTCGAAGTAGTGACGCACCAGATCGTGACTAATACCCTTTCGCTCGTGTGGAAGCGAATGCTTCCACGATAGTTCTACGGGCAGACTTGCTTCAATCTCGCTTTCTTGTAGTAGAAGTGTTTGTTGTACACACGATTCAGGTAGCCAAACTCGGTATCGAAGAGCATCGGTACTTGGGTCTCCGCTTGGGGTGTGATTCACTCCGGGATCCCCTAATTTCGTTTCAGGGTCGCAAAGTTCGACCTGCACATACGCACGGATGACCTGCTTCTTAGTGACCCGTTGATGAGGGTTCTCCATTACCCGTAATGTACACGGAAACCTTGCAATAACTTGACGCCTTAAGCGATAGCAGCTTAACACATCTGTAGCCCCTTGCACTTTATTATCTTCGTCATCACCGTCACTGTACTGAACATCCTTGGGTTCCATCGCTGCGGATTGTGCAAAGCAGAAGCTTCGCAATAGCACAAGTTGTAACTGGGAAGGTGTAGTGTGTCTGGATAAGTGCAGCAATACCTGGGCACTATTATCAGTGAGTCGAATAGCATGGCAAGTGCTTGACCCCGGAGAGTAGAAAGAAGCTTGGAAACCACGTTCTTCGTGTCGTTCAAAAAGCGTGAACACCCATCGCTCTCCTAATGCAGCTCCGTGATAACTACTTGGCATTCTCATTGCACGACGGAGAATTACGCGTCCAGGTGCACATTCCGTGGTTCTGATGCTGAGCTTGAGAGCAGACACTATCGGTTGGAATTCTGGAAGCACCATCAGAGTTCGTGTGGTCCGGAACAAGCGAAGCCGATCCAACATAAGTGATGGTATGTTACACGATGGAATGAAAACTCGTCGTGCTTGAGCCGCTGATAGTCGCCCGAGAACATTTTCCAGCTCGACAGCTAATGTTAACGCAACCGATTGCGCAAGGGTGTTGTGCGAGTTACTTCCGTGCACAAATGCGTCAACCTGAACATGCCCACGAGCAAGCTCTGCTATGGTGATAGTGGTCAAGTATCCTCCTAGTAGCAGCACTCGTCGATACAAACGCACTGCGTGAGGACGTACGACTAGTTCATAAGTACTCGGAGGGTCTATCGATTCTGGAAGATCTTCAAGCCGACGTCTTTGGAGTAGACACAAGCGGGCAAGCCGGCCGTACATTTCTGTATGAGACTTTGGTGGCAACTTATTGGCTTTAGTTTCTCCTCCCAGTGACATAGCTGTAGGCGTTAATAGCTTGTCAATGTCCTCTTCGGAAATCACTGTAAACCAGCGCTGGCCTGAGCTCGGCGAATAAACACTTGCAAAAATGCGCCTGCACTCGTGAAAGAGAGTGACAACGCACCGTTCCTCCTGGTCAGCAGTCTTTATTTTCTTGTGAGCCTGATTCGTGACATTGACGCTTGAACTCACTAACAAGTGTGCTGTGCGGTACACTCGAACATCAGCCAAGACAGCATCCATAAGCTGCATCACTGCTGAATCTTCGCCTGCCCCATCTTGTACATAGTCCACTGGGCAGTTATCAAATACTACTACACGCTCAAACAGTCCTGGTACGGGTTCATATCGCGTAATTTCTGGCGCAAGGAACCCTGTGCCATCAGCAGCGATCAACTGAGCTGTACTAACGGCCGACTCAATCCAGCCAGCAAGAGCGAAAACCACTCTGCTTGTCGCTACTAGTGATCGAGCAACTACGGCACTAGGCCACAATGCGTGGCGTAAATATCGTTCCAGCGCTACAAGGTTCATTGGTGGAATCTTCGTGATGTCAACTTGCTGTAGTTTAGCTCGTAAGAATGCCGGTTGCGCCAGAAGTCGACGGGATAGTCGCCAGCTAACCGAACTTGTCGCGATGTCACTCTGTGCAGGACCTTCATAAACCTTTCCAGGCGTGAGTAGGATAATGGTAGCTTCCATGACCACCACTAATGCTGGATTTGGTGCAGGAGCTAAGCTGTCAATTCCACACCTAGACTGCTCTACCATTTCCTGCGCCACAGCCTCCTCAGCCAGTTCCAGTCGCAGTCGTGTAGTGCGATCCAGAGCCAATTTGACGTCTGCATCGACCATTCGACGTTTGATCTCCTCTTGGTAGGCTTCCTCCATTTTATCAGATCCTTCTTTAGGGCCAAACAGGTCGCTACGATTTGTGATAGTGCCTCTTAACAGCACGCACATTGGCGGTGGATGTAGCCCACTCTTGATGGTAGCGAAGCAACTGAGAAATGCTCGTTGAGTTACATCCCGAAGCCCCACATCACCTTCGAGAATTACACTGTATCCCAACGATACAGCATCACGGATAGCATTGAAATCAAAAGCTTGACCGCTATCTTCAACACCCAGAGACCTCCTTTTTGGCGCTGGAGGACGTGTAATTGTAAGAAAGAGTCCTGGTAAGGCCACCTGCAATTTCTCGAGAATGATCGTTCGTGCTTGTTGTGGCACATCGTTTGCTACTACAAGCAGCAACGGACGAGGACGGTGAAACGGATATCCTGGTGCTTGAGCAAGCTCGGCTGGCACAAAGCGCCGAGCTAGTACTTCATCTACATGGTTCGCGTCTCGCCGTTCTGTGACTTCGTGTTGCGCTTCGCGTTTGTTTAATGTTGCTTGGACAATCAGGTATGGATCACTTGATGCTGCACTAGGCTCTAGGAGATGTTGCAGCTGAGTGATTGCTGCAAAAGCTGTCGTCCACTTAAAAATTGCTACAGCAGCTTGCCAGCCCCGTGCAATTTGCTCGAAGGCCTCGACTCGGAAGTCTCGATCGGCTGTGTAAGCATCTAGTAGTGCGATTCCCAGCGAAGATTCTCGTAGATAGGGGGTTGAAGCGGCAACACCTGCAGCCACGAAACCTCCTGATGAATTCATCCATGCTCGAGCCGCCCCAGAAGCTGCATCCGCAATTTTCTGCATTCGTCGTGAGACACCCACACCACACCGAAGAAAGTGAGCCGCCTCACGCCATCGAGTGTTTGGAATATCCCATTCATCATCTGCATCGCTTGTAAAAATCATAAGCATTCGGACAAGGCCAAGTACAAGAGCAGGTAGAGACACTCCGTCTGAGGTTATCTTGGACTTTGTTTTCATCAAATTTGGAAGAGCAACCATTTCTTGACATGCTGCAGCCAATTCCTTAAGTGCCACAACATTAATCGATCGAGCTGCCATCCCAAGTTGCAGACGCCAGCTAACAAGCTTACGGATCTTGGACATTCGCACACGGCCAAATCTACCACGCGTTACCTTTTGAATACGCTGAGCAGCATTTTCCTGAAGTCGTCTTCTACGCCTTGCCTGCGTTAATCGTCGAGCAAGCCAACCTCTAGCAGCACGTTGCAAATGCACCGACGCTGTGTTCTGCCAGTACATCTTCGCAACTCGCCGTCTAGCAAGATACCCACGAACACCCGCTTGAATAAATGTGCTGGCTACGACAAATTCAATCTTCATTCGGGCATAGATCTCGCGTGCCAACATCCCACGAGCAAATTTCTGGATTTGAGTCGCGCAAAAGTGCTGTACTACTGGTGCAGCCTGGTCGTGGTCATGCTTCTCGGCGGCAGCCGCTGCATGAATTGCTGCTTGTTCTTGATCCTCTCTTCGTTGCTGTTCTTGATTCAGACTAGCAACCTTGGTAGTTTCTTCTCTGCTTGATACAATTCGCTTGGCATGCTGCTCAAGACGTAAAACTGTTAGGAGGATGAGTATCGACCTCAACACTAAGTGCTTTACTTACGGTTGCGTCCTTGACAGCTTTGAACTGCGATTTGAATGTATTCAGTAATTCCTCCTTCTTCTGAATATTGACAATCTTCCTCTCGTACATGTATTTCTTTTCTTCGAACTCCCGACGAAGTACTGCCAACTCACGTTGTGCTTGAATCGTAAATGTCCGCAGTTCTTCACTGTACACCTGTAACTCAGCACAGCTCTCAAAGAACGCAACATCCATTCCCTTACGTTCCATGTCTTCTCGTAGAGAGTCCAGCAAGACCCCCAACTGTGCATTTGCTTTTCTCTCTACAGCTAGAGCTTCTTCAAGTTGTGCCCCGCGAGCTCTTCGTCTAGGTGGTGGGGGACGATCAAACGAACGCCAGTCAGGTTTGGATATTGGTCCTAGCATACCTGATCGTTTCTTCGCGTAAAATTTACCCATAACATCCGACTGTGATGGATCACCAAGTCGTAGTATGTTGCCTTCTGGGTCCTCAGCTGTATATGAAGACGAGAGAGTAGACGGAATGTTATATGCATTTCCAGATAACTGCACCATACTAGAACGTCGTTGAGCTTCTTCTTCGGGGACAACTCGGCCGTGAATATCCCGTGCGTACCGACCAAACGCTGATTCTTCCTGAAGAACGACTAATTCAGCCTCATGAAGGCGTGCCATATCCACTTCCCCGATTTGTGAAGGCAGGACGGAGCTGTACTTGGTCTTACCAGAACGAGGTAACGCGCGAGATTTTGGGCGGAGGGCTCCGACCTTAGTTGGCGTATTCGGAACAAGCTCTTCATCGTTCACCACTCGCGTTTCGTACGGGGTTTTCGCTCTCCTTCTTTCAGCTAAGGCCATCGCCAATGCTTCATTGGGCCCCGAAGGTTTCTCACTATCCCCATTCACATTTCGGAGACTCTCGCGTACGTTGCAACTTCGCTTTCCACCAACTTGCACAAATCGGTTCGAGTCTGCCGTATCGATCCTGTCTGCCGGTTGAGCATTACGCTGGTCAGCCGCAAGTTTCGCTCGGCAGTCGAGATTAAGCGGCAAGATAAAGGGGTTCCGCTCGAGCGTGAAGCCCAGCCAGTCTGTAAGTCCCGTGTGTTTTCCCAGAAACTCGAGGTCGGACGCGAGCTTCAGGAGGTAGTTGATTCCGCTCCACTTGAACTGCTCCACCTCCGCCGCCAACGGCGTTCGTTTCTCGCTCGCCTTGCGCTTCAACTTGTAACTTCGCCACGCCACAATGGCCTCCACCGTCTCCAGTGTCGCTAGCCGTAGCAAATCGAGCACGTCGACTGTTTCGCCAAGGTGAGTTCCGCCAACGTGGCCGGTAGAGCTCGCCCTGCCTAAGCGTTGCAAGTAGCCTTCGCGCACGAGAATGCACTTCAACACCTCGAGCTCCTACCCGTGACGACCAAACCCCCGGTCAACCGAAGCATGCAGCAACCCCCTCCCCCCCGAGCACTTCCTCTCACCTCTCCATCGTCGAGTTCTTGACTTCCAGAGCTGCTTGCAACGGTGACCGCCGACACCCGCGGCAGCGCCACACTCTGCCGACATCACTCGTGAGCTCACGCACTCGTCACCGACGTGCACCGCAACGTTCACCCACGCACCGTTCGCACCGCCGCTTTCTTGGGACTCGCCTTGGGCTTGTCGATCGGTGGGAACTTGGCCGCCGGTCTCCGAGACGGAGACGTCACCGCTCCAGTGCGTCTACGGCCAATGCAGTTGGTTGTCATTCATTGCATCACTAGTGCATTGCCACAGCACGACGACGACGTACGCGGTGGACTTTCGACTGCCTCCACTGCAGTCCATGGGAGTTGACGCACTGGTGTCCTGTGCGCATGCGGATGCGAGGGCGACGTGCCGCTTCGCTACCAGTTTCGCGAGCGACTGAATTAGGCGGTGGGCGGCATCAAGAGATCGTGTTGCGTGGCTGCGTTAACGTGGTTGGGTCTGTGTCTGTCTGTCTGTGCTATCGGTCGCTACTTGCGTCGTCCACGGCGTCCTCGAACTCGTCGGAGGCGCACGAGTTGAACGTGTCGCGCTCGGACTCGCGAGTGTCGTCGCGCTCTGCGGCGTCTTCGTGGGGCGGTGACGCTCGTGGATCGTTGACTTGGTCCGCGAGGACGTCGAGCTGATGCGCTTGAGCTTCGCCTGGCCATGACGGGAGATACCCCAGCAGCAGTATCGGAGCGGGGGCAGCAGCACGGGAGTGCACAGGTTGAGGCTGCACTTTGGCTGGCTCGTTGTCGCGGATGCACGCGACGTCTGCACGGAATTCCACCATGAACACGTCGGAGCTGGTGGACGAAGGGCTGGTGCTCGTATCGGCGACGTCGCTGTCTACAGTTAGTGGCTGTTCGATGTCGTCGTCTTGATGGACGTCGCAACGCTCTTGCATCTCTGAATGTGGAGGATCAAGCAGACTTGGCTGTAGAGCGTTGTCGTCGACTGGTACGTCGGACGGTGCGTGTATATCGTCGACACGACCATTTTGCTGATCGGCAAGCCCAACGGCGTCAACTTGGCTTTCTAGTTGGATGGACACTACTTCCTTCGCATCGTCAAGGTCGATGCTTTCGAATTCGCTCCCGTTATCGTTCGTATCCAAGCTCTCGAGGACTGGATCCAGCAACTGTTGTTGTGTGTCGCCAACGAGGTCTCGGTCCTCTTCGGTTATATGCTCCTCAGCTTCCCTGAAGACTTGCAGTGTGTTAACAACTACCGGTGGATCTTCGTCGGTGACGGTCTCGGATACAGTCATATTCAAGGACGAATCGATGTTGTTTGCAGGGGCGACTTCCCAATCTGCATCTAGTTTCTCATCCATTGTATCCGAAATGACGCACCACGCAACAGAAGGCTGTAATTCATCGGTGGATGGGTCAATCAACTCAACAATATCATCTTCAAGCACAACGAGCGTCTCATCCTTAAGCCCAGGAGCTACACACGGGACGGTCGTCGTAGAAACATGCTCGAAACTGGACGAATGCACCCCCAAATCTTTTGACGTTTCACCGTTTGCCTTGACGTCCTGTACGAATGACTGCACGTCAAATTCACCACCTCTAAATTCCTCCGGCCCAAGGTTTATTGACGTTTCGTCAGCCTGATCAACTATCCTCGCATCTGCGCTTCTATGATGCTCCGACACAACCTTCAAATCTGATTGCATTTCAGTTTGAACGAGTGTAAGCTTCTCAGGACTTCCAATAGGAGCTAGAGAAACATTTTCAATAGGGTGCTCTTTAACCAGCTTCAGATCAAGCTTCGGATGTGAAGTACCCCGCTTCGCTGCAATGGGATCTGCTATCAGCGTGGTTTTGGACCTCCGAGCCCTACTCTCCTCCAGATACTGTCCGGCTAGAACCTCCAGCTTGGCCATGCATTTACCTACGTAAAATTCAATGGCAAGGCATATAGTACTAGCTTCTGTTGTACGGAAGAGGAACTCTTGCGTAACCGTTTCGGTGCCTGCGGTGCGGGGAGAACCCGGGGAGGCTGGTGCAGGATTCCGGCATTTGAGCAAACAGCATGTGTATCCTTGTTGAAACACAACTGACCACTTTTCAAGATCAGTATAATACCACGAGCTGAGTTCCACTTCTGCATCGTGCCCCGTGCAAAACGAAACTCCGTGCGACGAAATCTCGAGCGAAGTTGCTTCGGTTGGCGAGGTCTGACCGGCCATCGCTAGCTTGACGGGGAACCGCAGTATTCTGTCTGATGCAATAGTTGAGTGTTTTTCGACACATTCAGATAAAACGTTCAGCCACATCTCGTACTCATCTGGTTCTGATGCTGCAAACGTCCATGTCCGGTAGAGCGTAACCACGTCAAATGCGTGCATTGTAGGGGTATTTGTGTTATTACCGCGACCGACAGGACTGGCTGCAGAGACCGGTCGGATGCAGATTACTGAGCTTAAATCGATCACTCGCCGTTCCTTTGGTGTGTCCGTCATTCCAGGGCAGTGTGTTATCTTGTCGTAGTAGCAAAGAAACCCACCTACTGGGGTCTCGAACAAAACAACAAATTTGGGGTGCCATGCCTTTCTCAAATGAAACGTGCGGGCATTCTGACGCTTTTGTAGCTGCCCTTGAAATTTAAACATATTCGCGTAGTGCGTTGACTGGAGTAGGGTAATCAACGGTTGTATAGTCTTCGGAGGAAGAGGCACCTTTTCGCGAGATAAGCCGGACTTTTGTCGCAGAAGAACCTCGTTTGGTGCGGACGAGAGACATGAGGCATGAAGATCGCACAAGCCGTTGGTCATAACTCGCAACATGCTTGGCAAACTCGGGTTCATATGGCTTAGTTGTTGAGACTGGCTGTTGATCATTACATTTGATGCTGACTCATCATTCGTTTTACTATCGTTCTGATCATTGTTCTCGGCGAGATTCCGGCACCCAATGACACGGCAACAAGCATCAATACGCTGTTTCAAGCTGTCGGCATCGGCGAAAAACAGTAAAACGCTAGTACGCCGAGACGTCGCGATGTCAGGAACTTGCACCGTAAAATCGGCGTTGCTTGAACGCGGTGTTCGAGTGGGCGAGGCCAAAATTTCGCGAAGAGAAAAGTCCATGTATGTACCATTCTTGAGATACCAGATTGCTTCACGGATATACTGCGCTTCCAAACTTTGAAACACGAGATAGCTCGGCTGCTTTGCAAGTTGATGATTCGTGCGAAAACGCAGCTCAAGTCGTGTTCCTGCCACTTCACAGGATTCTAAATGCTCATATGAGTACGAAAACAGACACGCGCTTCGATCGTGGCAGTCTGGTGACGGATATACGCGAATGTGGTGAACACCAAGCGTGAGTCCACGTAGATCACCGCTAATAGAGCAAGTAAAGCCGAGGTATCCCGACCGAATGTACTCCACTCCAAGACGTTCGCGACTCATAGCGTTTTTTACAGGTTGCTCTCGCTTCAGCAGCTCTCGCCGCTTGGTCATGGGCAGCATCGCTGGCTGGCTTGACCCTAGAGATGCCCGACGCTGCTGGATGGGTGAGGGTAAATTCTGCCCGATAAGAACACCAATGTAAACTTGCTCGGGTGGTTTTTCCAGGTCTGGCAGTGCCAAAATGGAAGTAAAGTGTGCTTCGAGCTCTGTGAGCACTGGGAAAACAAATGTGGGAGACGTGGAACCATCATCTAGTACAAAGTGCACTGACTTCTCAGTATGGTCCCACACCACCTCTTTCATGACACCGATGGGAGACTGAAACATCATTTTCTGCTGGTGCGCAGTGATGGCATGAACAGTCTCAGCGGAGACGCCGAGGATAATATCAACTGGCGTCGAGCCTTCGGGCGCGGTTCGCATCTTTCCGTGGTAGATCGAAGGTTCTTGGCTGCTCAGATTCTCGCTTGGACTGTAAGCATTTTGACGAGACCCCGACCGACTGGACTGAGCAGCAAAGGAGCTCCTCATATTTCTCACTTGTGGCTGTACTAAGTCGAGTCTTCAAACCGAGCAACAACACAACTGCCCTAGGCCAACATCATCCAGCGCCCTAACAATAGCGTCGTAAGAACAGGAAACGCCCACGAAACGTTTTGCAAGAATGGTTTGAGGATTCTGTGCCGATATCAAGAATCTCAAAAACAGCAAGCACCATTGTCATATCATAATATAAGCCAATGCATTCGAGCGTGTTCCCTATGAACACATACGGACACTGGAGCGCACCCTATCTTGTGGTGATGAGCTACTCAGTAGTCGAGTGGATGCCATGCTGGCTACGATTTGCTATTGCAGCTAGCGAGTACATCTGCACCACAATATTTGCACCAGCGGTGTGGCACCGCTAATTATAATACTTGTTCAGGTACTTCAAGTATATCAATACTTACGTAAGTAAATCAGACAGATACATACTGAATGTTATACTAGTAGGTGCCAGTAATCAAATTGGAAACTGAGCTGCGAGCGATATTCGAGGTATCACCTTTAACGTAGTAATTGGTGCTGATGCTTGTATGTGATTAGCACTAAATTTCGGAAAGTAAAGATCGACGATGACCAAACTTTGAACGTTGGGGATGAGAACAGTGAAGGAGACTCTTGCCAAGAGAACACCAGCAGGTGTTGAACATGAATATAGAATGTCTACATCATCGTCTACGCTGCAGTTGTCTTATTTTGTCGGAATCTAGCCAAATTTCATTCAATCGTTTTTGTCTTCTGGAACTATGAACACGCTCGAAAAGCATGCGTTAAAAATCCGCTCCGCGCCCTGGAAGTAAGGAAACTGGAGCCACATCATCACCAGCAGCTTCGCATGATAGAACAGCGGAAGCCATCCGATCTCTCGTCCGATCGCGGTGATCAAGTAGTCAACAGTGACCGCCACACTGAAGTATGCAAGCCACCACTCGTAGCGCCGCGTCCGCTTTTCACCTAGCACTCCAATCGTGACGTAGGCAGGGAATCCAAAGCCCATCAACGAACAACCACGAGACGCCACAAAGCCTGGTGTGAACATGAAAATGAGACCGAAGAGCGCTGGGCCCTGGGACCACAAGTCTTTCGCCAAATGGACGTGTCGCTCGGGCACCACACGGAACGACACCAGCACGCGAATCAAGAAGTTGGTTTTCTCTTCGGCTTCAGCATTGACTTGAGCCTCACGTTCATGGATACGGTTCGCGTAGGGGCTGATCAGCGGGCTCAGTAATGTGTACAGCGCAATGTCTCCTCGCGTGAAAGGCGAGTGCATCCAAATCAAGAAGATATTGCAGAAGTGAAGCGGCATCGTAAAGAACGACGTCACGAAGGCCGGCAGGAAGAGGGTCACCATGCCGATCATGCACACCGCCAGGGACCAGATGACCCAGTACTTCAGGCAGGCTTCGTACGCCCTCCACTCGTAGTCCGGGATGCTGATCTTTTGAAACTTCTTGATGAGCTCGCTGGTAGCCCCGGGCCTGGACGGCGGTGGGTTCGCCTTGGCCCGGTTCGGGTACAGCCTCTTCTGTCTGATAGCCCCGATGGAATGCAGCAGCGGGTACCCGACCGAGAGCAGTCCAAACAGCGGCTCGCTGCTCAGCACGTCCGTCGCGGGGCTCGGCAGCCAGTACACTGCCTCGTAGCCGAGTGCGAAGAACAGCACGTGGGGCAGCAGCTTGGCCGCCACGCGCCACTTGGCGCTGAGACTGGCGACGAACGCTCTGTAGCGCAGCTCCAGCAGCCTGCGCGTGCGCACGTACTGCACGCGCGCCTTGTGGAAGTACCCCCGGCGCACGCACACGGCCAGCAGCAGCGCCGAGAGCGCCAGCAGCGCCTGGTGCCGCGGGTCCATGCGGCTCACGTGGTCGGCCGCGATCCTGGCGGCCGCGAGGCAGTGCGGCAGCGCCATCTCGCCCAGCGCCGCCAGCGCCTGCAGCACCGGCACAGCCAGCAGCAGCAGGAAGTCGAGCCAGAGCCTGAGGCTCTGGAGCGTGGCGACGACGGCGGCCTCCAGTGCGTGGCCGATCTCGCCCCAGTCCGGACTGCGCTGGAAGGCGGCGACGAGCTGCGACACGTCCACCAGGTCACGTGGCAGGTACTGGGCCAATACGCCGCTCGTGGACGGCAGCGCGTCCTGCTGCGCGGCAATCGCGAGGAATTAGCGGCGCCGGACGCGGAATTAGCGGCGGCGGGCGGGGAATTCGCGGATTGCGCGGCCTACCGTGAGCTCGGGCACCGGCGCTTCGAGCACGCGCTCGAGCGCCTGCTGCGCATGCAGCTGCGCGAAGCGGAGGCAGGCGACGAGCGCGAGCAGCGGCGGCAGCGCGTGCCGCAGGACGCCGCGCAGCATCGTGGCGACGGGTCGACGAGTCATCCGAGCTCGATGTGGTCCCCGCGTCACTGGAGCGCGGAGAAGATGGGCACTCTCGCGGGGGATGTAGCCATGCGACGTGTGAACACAACATCATTGTAAGGCGGGGCGGGGTCGCTCACACGTCGCAGATTTCCTGGATCGCGCGAACTCGAGAATTTCATGCAGAAAAACCGGAACTATGGTCGAGAGTGTCATGACGGGGGAATACGGAATCGAGAGAAATCATAGCTCCTGCCATTGCAGCGTTTTAGTTCAGCGATCGGGAATTGACCCATGGAGGCTGACGCGTTTTTATTTTTTATTTTTTTCCGAGAAGACGCTGCCACTTCGTTTCAAGTAGTTTTTCAAATAGAATTGGAACGGACACGACCATTGTATTCCGCCTCGGCGTTGATCACGCCGTAGCTTACAGATCACTGCAACTGCTAATTGCTAGCACCAGCGAGTGATGAAATACAGCGACGCATTTCAATCGAATCCACGCACGATTACGAAATGCGGCACCAGGATCACCGCCCAGCGAATATTGCTGGGAATATGGCTCACCATGGGAGTGCTGCCGTTGTGTCTGCAAACCAGAAGCTACCTTCAGTTTGTCAAGCCGCACACAATATCCGACGTACTCGTTGTTCCGTCTGATCTGAAAAAGGAGACGACCAATTTGACCGAGGTGTGTCCGGTGACAGCTTTCGTCTTGGCCGGAGTCTGGTGGAATTACGAGGCGACTCACTATTACAACGCTGACCAAGGCATCGTTTGTCATGCGGTCGTCCCGCAGTACAATCTGCACGGCAACTATGTCATCGGAGGCTCCAAAACAACTCCATATCGCTCGACCCCGTCTAGCTGCGCCGATGATAGCTACCCATTCGAGCAATACCTATACCACGGCAGTATCGGATACTATTCCTTCTTCGAAGGCGGGGTTGGGACATATTGTGCAAAGTCGAAGACGGCGTATATTGTTGTGGAAGTTCTTGGATCGTTCGACATCAACGGGATGTTTTTGGCGGAGGATACGGGGAGTACACAGTGGAGGATGTCGTACTGGTATGGTCTAGCTGGAGCGATTAGCTGGTCTATCGTTCATGTATGGTTCGACGGAGTTATGTGTCATGTAGACGCTATGGACGAAGATGCGATGAGTTGGGTGAAAAACTCAATCAACAGGAGGCTATGATCTTTGTGCAGGAGAGTTTGCGCCTAACTGCCCACGGGGCAACAAATTATCATCGATCCGCTCTGCTTTACTTGATCGTAGAAGGTATTATGACAGATTTGTTTCTTATCATTGCGAACGATGGCTGGGCGTCTCGAGTCCAGTACGCATCGATGGGCTACAACTTGTCCGGGTTAATGTTGCTGCTCTTTGAGATGGTCGAAAGCATGAAATGGCTAAGTGAGAAATGGCGCCTGGGAATCAAACGGGTTTTCTTCAGCTACGAGACGGCTTTAGTGGGGGAGTTCGTGAGCGCACTCGTGTTTCAGACCTTCCTCTCCGGCTTGAATGGCTCTGACTTGAAGCGGTCGAAGCCGACGGCGCTTGCTGTGTCATACTACTTCTGGAGCTTGATCTGCCACGCCATTGTCGTCGTCGCCGTCGTCTCGATCATCTCGAGTGTGCGGGTGCTTTGGGCGGTACTGTACGTGTGGTTCAAGCACCAATCGCTTGTGGTATTGTCGGAGCCGTGCTGTATCGACACGGCTCTGGGGGTGCGAAGTCCAATTATGCTGTTGGGAGGCTACTGGTGGGAAGACGGCAAGCTGTACTACAAGCCCGCAGCTCTGAAGGCGTTTGGCATACTGAAGATGGAAGAGGAAGGGGTGGAGTATTTAGTGCTGCACAAGTTGCACTGGTTCACTGTGCCAAGCAACAGTTTGATAGGAATCGGCGTGATAACAGGATCACGCGTGGAGCCTTGCAACGAAAGACCTTGTACGGAAATTGTGAGTTTTCTCGACAGAAGATTGGGAGGCGCTTCAAATCAAACAGAATGTTACCATCGCACTCCAAGCAAACGCGCGGTTCGAGTTCTGGCTGTGTCGGAGAGGTTAGATGAGATCCCACAAGCACTAAACGATCTTCCGTAGTAGAAACCTACTCATCTGCTATGTAAAAAGCCAAATGGATGCTACTTGTTTCGCTTTTCCCATCATCGCTACTTGCAACACCACGGTGCGGCATATAGCATTGTGTATCGATAACGGTAAATTCGCACTTCGAAGAACTGTCGTTTGGATTTTGGATGTAATCGAGTAACATTGGATCAACATTTATCACTACCGCCCAAGAGGTATCGGATAACAAAGTGATGTCCACAACAATCCAGAGTGAAACCCTCAGAGGCGCTGTCATCGGCGCCACACAGCACCGGAAGGATGCTAGATGACGCGTCTACGATGTCTGGTGTAGTGCAATGAATTCGGCCGACATCGTACCTTGGCATCCTTCGGTGGCGGCTCTAGCGTTTCGGAGCCGCCACTTCGAGATAAACGTGAAGTTGCCGTTCGCGCCACTCGGTGTTGCCAGTCATAACCTTCAATATAGCTGCCTGGAATACTTGGTCATGAAGTATATCTGCACTAGTGGACAAGTGCGTGTCAAGCTAAGGAAAACGACCAATCGTCCATGAACGTGGCAATGACGTCAATGTACATGTAGTGAGTTGAGCGGTCCATTGGTAATGTCCCATGCAGGCAATTATTGGCCGTAACCCAATTTCTGATTGGGGCAGTAAAACGATTCGAGCTTAAATTTGTTATAATTTAACATTTGAAAATATTTTTTAAACATTAATTTTAAACTAGTTCGTTTTTTCAAATCAAGAGTTGTCGTCACCGTTTCAATAACCTTTCAGAGGTTGGAAGGTCCATCCTTTTCAGTTTCTCAGCCGTATCTGTTTGGGAGATATTGCGAACAAGAGGCCAATAAGTTATGACAATAATATTGTTGCCAGTTACGCTTATTGGTATTGAAAGTTACCGAGCCCTGCTTTGAATTCGTCCATGTTTCTCTGGTTCGAACTGCGCCTTCCCCCGGGTCCACCAGGGTCACAATAATAGGTAAAGATCGTGTAGGAGCGTTCGTCGTGACCTTGGAATCTTTCAGCATCAGCAAACCGAGCTACGAACGGAACGTTGGCCGTAGATGTGATCGATTTGATTGTTTGGCTGCCTGATCTTGCTGAAAGTGTCTTATCGCTGGAGAGTAGAGCTGCCTGTACCACCACAAGAATACCGCGCGCAGTCATGGCGAATCAATGCCCCCAATTGTGGAATAACTAAGAGAGACCGAATCGTGGATTGAGCTACAAACCAAAATTGGCGCTCTTAAACGCTTGATCGAGCAGTCTTGACTGATGCCGAAACATGGCATATTAATACAGTATTGATCAAACGTCAAAGCTTTCAAATTCTTTCAAGTAAGTCCGTACACAACCACCATCTAAGCGTACTGATGAAAACCAGCTGGACTAGGTGTATACTTGTCAAGCAGTCACATAGTTTGACGTCGGAGAGGTTAGATGAGGTCTCAGAAATATTAAACTAGCTTCCGTTTGAACTTGGATGCAAGTTTACATGCTTAGTAGTTGCGAGTTGGTGATGACTGACGTAGTATACAGTATTGCTTCGTACGAGTAGACCAAGAGCAATAAGAAAAGATTCATATTGCGATCGTGAATGCCAGGTTTATGTGGAAAATACTTGCGGCAATCATCCTGCGGTTTTAAAATGGCTGAACAGGAAGAATGGTTAAATAAGATCGGAGTATCAAAGCCAACGGACAAAACATACAGTGAGCGCTTGCCTACAAATACATAATGGGAGGGCAAGAGTGAAAGCTTTTTAACTCACGACTGGTGCAGGAGAACTGAATGTCTAGCACTGTTGCATTTTATAGATATAATGTTCCCTCAGAACGTCGTTGTTTGTACTACATTTGTAGTCCTAAAGGTTTTGCAGGCATTGACTAATTGGTATTACCCTTAGGCATCTTAGGCTAGTTTCACAAATACAATTCTGTCAATACTTTCTGGGGTCTTGAAGGTAGGCTATTGAACCCAAGCATTCCGGGGGTAATACAACTCGTTCGCGACTTTTGATAGCTCTTACATTCTGAGTGTTTCACATGTATGAGTTGAACTTGATTGAGATAGTTGGGTCATCTCGGTGCTGTGCACGACACCTTACACTGTAAAGCTAGCTGGTATGTACAGAGCTGGCGAGACTAATTTGTCGGAATTGCCACAGAGGTGCTAAAGTGACTTCCCAATCCATGCTTGACTCGCGCATTCTCGTGGACACATCGTATTAAGAGAATCTGAATATTTGATTATACATTCTTGCATGTTCACGCCTGAATTATTGCTGCCGTCTGAAGTTCATCGTTGAAACGTACCCAGGAATCACGATGACAATGAGGTAGCTGGCAAAAAACTCGAGTGCGCCTCTCAAAATACAAAAATACCATTCAGTTTGCGCTCTACAAGCTCCGTTTGGACAATGTGTCCGTTTCAAGTAGCACAACAGATCCAATCTCGACGTCTTGCATTATCATGGAGAAATGCACCGCGCAATTCATACTAGATCGACTGGCGCCAGCCTGCTCGTTGACAGCCAAGCGAACGCTTCTTGCTGTATGGTTCATTCTCGGCGTGTTACCGCTTGCCCTCCAAACTAGAAGCTACGTGCAGTTTGCCAAGCCGCACAAAATGCCAGCGCACCTCGTGGTGACTTCGGATGTGCCGAAACAAACGAAAAATCTGTCGGAAATATGTCCGGTGACAGCATTCGTTTTGGCTGGGGTCTGGTGGAATTTCGAGGCAACTCATTACTACAAATCTGAACAAGGTGTCGTATGCCATGCTGTGGTGCCGCAGTACAACCTA
>BSXT01001453.1:0-40219 GCA_030267785.1 Phytophthora fragariaefolia
ATGTACAGTAATATTATATATATATATAATAAAAACGTTGGCGTGCCGCTGTGGATCGATATCGCCACAGTGCACAACACAAAGGTGCTCGAAGACAGTCCGACGAAGTCCAATCGCATTCTTGACGCTGCCTCTCAATACTACCACAAGTTTTGACGCAATGACCGCGATGGTAGTCGAGCACAGGAGCTGAATGTCAGGTGTCGGTGTTTGAGGCAACCGCGCGTTCGCTTGCAGCTTTTGCGCCCGTCTATATTCGTCTACATGGAGATGTGCACTCGAACAACGTGTGATACTGCAGTCGCTGAAATTCAGTTTAGCAGGTATATCATTTTAAAGAAGCATTTTTCATTCAGAAAGTGTGATCTTAATAAAATCCTTGTAGGATCGCTCTACTCGCTTGTGGGCTCTGAGTGGATACGCATCACGACCTAAAGGTTCAACGTCTGACTGACCGTCGTGCTAATCGCACGCGGACTTGTCCCTCTGCGCTCCTCAGGGATAAAGGCACTGCAACACCAGCAATCCGATGCGTGTCAATTTGAAAGGTTTGCTCATTTCCTAATTCGACCTCCAGTGCTAACTTCGACGTCGACAAGAGGCATGGGAGTCACGTCCGCCCCCATCAAGTCACCCGTGGGCTCGCCTGCAGTGCCCTACGAGTCCGTTCAGACCATGTGGGATGCTCGCCCACGCAAATACAAGAGCATTCTGTTCCAGGTCTGCATCTTCATTCTCATGATGGAGCTGGCGGAGCGTCTCAGCTACTTCGGCATCAACCAAGGTCTCAAGAATTTCATGCAAAAAATTGGCTGGAGCCTGGTTTCCGCTAGTGCTCTCAAGAGTACTTGGACGTCTATCTGCTACTTGACGCCTCTCTTTGGCGCATACCTGGCGGATGAGCGGTGGGGCCGCTTCCGCACTATCTTGACATTCGGTATATGGTACTGCGTCGGCGACTTTCTCGTGGCTATCGCCGCGTACCCGACGATCATGACCAACTCAGCGGTCGTAAACCCGATTTTCATGATCGGGCTGTTCGTAGGTATTGGCATCGGAACGGGGTGCATCAAGTCCAGTGTTATCACACTTGGCGCCGATCAGTTTAACCCGCATGATCCCAGTGAAGTCCACCAGAAGGAGACGTACTTCTCGTATTTCTACTCTGCATCAATGTAGGTTCTGGTGTTTCCTACGGATACCTCTCGATCCTGTGTGTAGATGGATCGGCTCAGATTCCTGCTGAATATGGCTACTTCGCCACGTACATGATCTGTGCCTGCGTGATGGCATTTGCTGTTCTCATGCTTTGCGTTGGCTATCCCCGCTACGTGTTCCAACCGCCGAACGACCGCTCGATTTCGATGCTGTGCAGACTTGTATGGGCCAACGCTCACGAAAACTCGCAAAGGACTCCTTCTTCTTTTCAGCATGTGTAGCTTTTTGGGAGCGTTGATAGTCAATGTGGCTGCTGCTTTCTCAGCCTCGCACGGTGATATCGGCAACGTTCTGTCGTACGCGGCTGCAGTGCTGGTGCTGGCTGGTGTCGTGTGCTGGGTATATATTGGGCAGAACCAATCGTTCTTGGATTCGTCCAAGGTCAGTCAGGGAGGGTCCTTCGATGACGAACGAGTTGAGGGCTACAAGAAATTGATTCGTGTCTTGCCTTATTCGGCGTTCACGATCATCTGGAACTGCGCCTACGATCAAACCGACGCCAATTTCCAGTCGATCACGCAGCAGCGTGATCTTCGTCTGGACAGAAGTGACCCGAACAGTTCCCAGATTCCCGGTGCCATGCTTGGTGTCTTCGACCCGATCGTCATTGTTATCTGTATACCAATTCTCGTCTCAATCATCTACCCGATGTATACCAAGTGGGCCGGCAAGTCCCCCAGTCAGTTTGGAAAGGCAGCAATTGGTCTTGCAGTTGCCATTGTTGGTATCTTTTGGGCCGGCATCTTCGAGGTCATCCGTCGCAACGCGGGTGCCCTGCAAGACACGAACGGAGACCCAATCCTTGATGGAGGTAGCTCGCAACCGATGAACAACATCTCATGGGGTGCTGCAGTTCCCAACTACGTCTTCATCGGTTTGGCAGAATGTCTAATCAATGTGACATCCTATGATCTCGTGTATTCCTCGCTGCCGATGTCGCTCAAGTCCATGGCCCAGGCCGTCATCCTGTTCATGAGTTCCATGGGCAGTATTTTGACTTCGGTATTCACGATCATGTTCTCCAAGTCTCTCCCGTCAGACAACCTGAACGAGGACCACCTCGAGAACATGTTCTTTACTATGGGCGCGGTTAGCACAATTAACTTTGTGTGCTTCGTCATAGTCATGCGCAAGATGAACATGGGTATGTCTTCTTCACCGGTGTTGGACGACACCATGGGCAACGAAGTCCCTGATCTTCTGGACGAGAAGCTGTCGGTAAGCTCACGGCAGAGTGTAGCTACGACCAAGTAAGCTGAAAGATACTCCGTAGTTGAAGAGGAATGTATTCAAATACGGTACATCAAATCGTGATGCTACAAATGCACGTGAACTCACAAAATGAAGTTGAAGCTCGAACCCGGCCTGGATAGTTCAGAGGAAGTTGACTTCCTTCCTAGTACGCAAGGGCTGCGTTTACGACGCTCTGCGCGTTAATGCGCCCGTAGCCGTACTGGTTGTTCGGGAAAGTCGAGTCGCCTGTTCCGCCGCAAGTGATGGCAGCATTCGGTAGCGCACGATCTGTTGAGCTTGACAGGATAGTCTTCATGTTGTCGAGACAGAAGCCAGGGCGTGCACTCAAAGCCAAAGCAATTGTGCCTGCGAGATGTGGGGCAGCCATACTCGTCCCGGATAGCGACAAATAATCTGAGTCATTCCCATACCAAGCAGAGCGGATACTCACACCAGGGCCAGCGACGTCAGGCTTCACTAGACCGTTGACAGATGGGCCCAAGCTGCTAAATGAGCCAAGGACGTCACCCGTGTCGGTAGCCCCGATGGCGAAAGCTTTGGCCGAGTCACCCGGAGATACAACGCTACTGCAGCCGTTAGCTCCAGAGTTTCCCGCCGCGAAGACGGGAAGGATGCGAGCAGCGTACCAAGCATCCAAATTAGGTTGGAAGTACGACATGCCCTGACCAGCACCCCAACTGTTGCTCACGATGTGTGGTGCCTTCGCGGCATTGCAGTTGTTGCCGTTCGTGTCAGTCGGGCACAACATGAACTGCGCACAAGCGGTCAGTAGCGACAGCGTGCAAGTGCTAGCTCCACAGCCCTTGCACGTCATCCATTTGGCTCCAGGCGCGATCCCCACGCCTTGGCTTCCTGCAATCGTGGCCGTGACGTGGGTGCCGTGGCCATTAGCATCAAATGGCGTCGCAGTTTTCTGGTTTGGGTCGTACCAGCCGTACGCTCCAACCCAGTTATTTATCAGCGTCTCGTGCGTACTGCGCACACCCGTGTCAATGGTCCCCACCACCACATTCTGCCCAGTATTGCTTGTTGACCAAACATTTGTCGCTTTGATCTTCGTAGCACCCCAGCCAGCAGTTGGCGTGTTGCTAGTAGAGTCGGCAGTCGGCTGAGGGGGGTCCAGAGTGATAATGATATCGAAGATGATCTCTTTGACGATTACCAGAGAGAGAATTTGCTGAACAATGGCAAGTGGGACATCCAGAACCTGAATCGTGTTGGTGATCCAACAGCTCTTGAATTGCAGTCCGGCCGCCGTCAGTATCTGGATCACAGGGCTTTGAGTATTTTGAGCGTGCTGCTTTAGCGCACTGACGATGTTCTGGATGTTCGTAACTCGCCTGTCTTCTGACCAAATGTCTGTACTGTGGTCAGCCGCAGCCTTAAGTACTGCCGTAGTGTTGTCGTTCATGATGATGATGATTCGACGAGGATCGTAAAGCGAACTCACAATTTTCACCACCGACGTGAGCGCCGTCGTCACCGTGCCCACTAGATCTCCTATCAGGCCGTTTGGGGCACCCGATACGACGAGTACACACATGGAGAGCCCCAGCAAAATTGACACGAATCCGAGACGTGTCATGATCTTCGTGGGACGGAGAGAAATCGCAGGTTGAACCTTGAACCAAGAGTGTTGGGTAGTCCAGCGAGTACTTGTTAGACACCCAGGAGGTGAATTGAGGAATGAGTTGATCGACCGCCAGTCTTTGTGAATTGAAGTACGACATCCATCAGCGAGCTCTCGACGAAGGCACTCATTCTACCCCTAGCACCGCTTGAACCGATTCAGTTCAGCGAGGGCCTTGCGCACTTGCGTTCTGTGTCGGTGGTGTCAAGATCCATGGAGTTGGTAACGGTGTTAAACCAGGTAATTTCCACGGGGAGCTAGTGGTTCGTTGTGTAGAAAGTTTGTCAGCGTAGTTGTAAGCTTTGCTCGGTACTTCACTAACCAATTCAGATTAAAAACTTGGCACGAGAGGGCATAAGACATTGCTGCCGAGGATGATAAACTTGAAGGTTCCTGATGGCGATCGCACTACCATTGGCAGGTTCGAATTATCTCTAGGTGTACATCTAGGTGAAAACGGGAGCAAAGCCTCTACAAACCTGTGCAAGGCTGGTGTTGGGAACACGGTTTCGACGCTGGTGGAAACTTGTTTGACGAACGCACTTCTTACCAACAAAAATTCATTTGTCGTTAGCGGTTTATTTAGCTCTGGCCGCCGAACAATCCCCCGAAAGCAGCAAAGAAGCTGGAAGCTTAAGCGCAGCGGCTTATGTTTTTGAAATACGCCGTGTAGTGTGTTCTTCTTCGGAATGTTCCCCTCGATCGGCAGACGAACCCAAGTAGACAGTTGAGTTGACTCCTCAATCCGTTTCCTAACTCCCGGTGGTCGGAGTGTGGACTGATACGGGGGGGCCTGTTGCTTCGCGAAGATTAGCCGCTTTCGTTCTCAACGCACGACAATCACGGTACATGTAGATCGAGCTACAACGAAGTGTCAGTTGACGTCATGGCTTTGGTTTTTGCATAGGCGGCGCTGAATAGAATATGGAGCAGCGTCTTGGTATCATGTTGAGGTCATCTCCAGGCGCCAATCCAATGTTCCTTCACATTAGCGTAAAAAAAGTCGAAGTCTAGCTTCAAACGCAGAGAAATCGGGAGTACCAGCGTCAACAACCGCGGAAATTCAAAGGGACGTCACGACTACTCAACCGCAGCGAGCCCAATTCGTCCCTGCAGCAAGTCTCTTAACATCGAGAAACCGAAACCGACGGGGGAATACGTGCTCATGAATGCAATCGACTTCCACCGGCGAAGCGTTTTCCTCCACGGAATGCTCCTTGAGCAGACGACAGGCGATCCTAGTCAGCACACATCACCCACCCTCTCGCTTCGTACAAAACAAACCCGCGACAACTAGTACTACTACGTAGTAGTTCAGTAGTAGATCGTAGAAGAACTGTTCATTAGCTTTTGTATTTCTACATGTACAACTATGTAATTGGTGGTGTCGAATCAGCAATCTCATGTAGAATTTTGCTCCTCCACGCGCTGCGCGCCTCAGGAAGCGGTAGAAGTCGTGCTCTTCATTTCCGACAGGGATACAGATACCTACACGCAAAACTACGCAAAACTACGCTCATGCCCAAAAACTTAGAGCACTGTACTGCCCAGCCCAGCTCAAATGCACAATGGGGGTCAATCGGGTGGCTGACACGCACGCGTTGAACCGTACAGGACAAAATAGTTTGCTTTGTAGAGCCATACGGTACACGGTTCGGACCGCCTCTGCTGAACCGTTAACCGTGTCGACCACCGAAAAGCAACTTCAACATCTACGCTAGCTCTGCTCGTCTGCCGATGAGTTGCTCTCGCCAATTGTAGAAACACCGCTTCGTGACGCAATGAGCCCAGAATTCCAGTGCAAGTTGCCTCGACTTCGAGCGCGATCGAGGAGGTTCCGTCCGGTTGCGACGGCGAGAAATTTTCGTGCTCGACATCGAGAGCAAACGGGTCTGTGCGCGGCGCCGGCGGTTTTGGACGACGAGGTACCAAGCGTGGAGCACGTGGGTCATCAGAATACGACTCCTCTTCAACTGAGCCTGTAAAGCTCTGGTGTCGTGAAATATGCCACGGGGTCGACGCTTATTGTCCAACGATGCGGCTTTCCTACGGGTTTGCGTACGATGCAGCTGCTGGACATAGTGCTCCCACCGTCGCTGCTGGCGGCAAGCAGACACGAAAGCCTTCCAGTGGGATAGTGCGTTACGTTTGATGTCCGAGTTCAGCTTTTTCTGGTTGCACACGAGCCACAGCTCGATGCGCCAATGTGCTATGGAGCGATGCAACAAATTTCTCGCCGATTGCAAGCAAATCTCACGAAACGCTTGTTGTTGGATAGCATAGCGCTTCAAACCTCGACAGAATACATTTCGGAGTAGTGCATTTTGCTCCGAGCGACGCCATCGACAGGATACCCGCCACAACCTCCAGTGGGCCCAACATGCCTGCCTCCAGCGCAGAGATTCGTTCTTTTTTATCTGTAATGCAAGCCTTCCAACTTTGGTTAAGACACGCCACGCAGCGAAAAGCTTTTCTTTCGTTCGCAACTTCTGGATTTGATACATTGTAGTAGCCACTTTGTATTGGCCTTGCTGGGTATTGATGAAGGATATCCAGCCAGTAAAGGCGTGAGACAGACGAATACGTGTTGCAGCATCACCCCACATCACCAGCGCTACTTGACGACGTTTAGTTATGCGTAGCAAGGTATGCCATGATCGTGTCATAAGCATCAACGAGTGAAAACTTTCAGCCTTAAGAATTTGTTGTCGCTCCACGCAAGCATTTTGCCACTCACGAAGTGCGCGTCGTCCAATAGTACCCCACGCAATATATTGTCCTAGGAAGCGGCAGCTTCTCGCTTGTTCGGCAGCACAATGCCAACTAAAGAGGACTTTCTGCAACAATACGGCCTCATACCAAGCAGCCGCATCTAGATGCTGGTTTCGACGTGCTACAGCATTTGCTGCTGCAGTTTGCAATGATTGAACCGCCTTGAGCCTAGCTCGACGGTGAAAGTACTCATCGGCTCCGTGTCGTCGCTGTTTCAACATCCAATGCTGTAGCCAAGCCCTCCATATACGTCTCAAATGATGGTGTTTGTCGTGAGCAATGGCGATGCGTTTGTGACCAATTGTCAGTCTAAACAGTTTTTTTAGATAATGGTTGAGGAGATTTTTGCGGTGAAACGCATTCGCACGCCGCAACGTATGCAATCGTTGCTGATTCTTCTTCCATCGTGATAAAGCACCAACCAACACATGCCGTTCAGTTAGTATTGCGAGCAATTGGGACCCCAGTTTGTAGCCGCGAGCTTTGCGAAGCCACATCGTGACAAAAAAATACCTTCGTAGACGTTGCTCATGCAGCAACCGCGCTTTCTTCGCAACCATATGCATGTGTCGATAACGTTGAACAAACAATCCCCAGCGCTTCCAACGCCAGCGAAGGTTTAATATCTCACCCAGCATCATCACTTGGCGATCTCTGTGCTGGACCTGTATTGCCTGCCTCCATCTACTAAAAATCTCAGAGCAGAGATTTCTGCGTCGAGTGTGCACTAATCGTCTCCAGTGATCCACACACAGATGAATTTGTAGCTGTTGTCTTCGTTTTCTTACAGAAGCAATCTTCCGCCTCAACTCTTTCCTGCTCCAGAATGCCCATTTAGCCCAGTGTTTTATCATCTTGCTCGTTAAGTGATTAGTCGCTATATGATTGAGCATTTTTTCTTCAAGCAGTACTCGGTGGGTTTCCTTCCAGCGTGCCATGGATTTTCTATTCAGTCCACGGTGATAAAATGCTGTGCTCCATGCTACAAGTTGTTTCAGCCGTCGAGCGTGACCCACTCGAATTTGCCATGCGTTGATAATGCGCTGCAGCTTTCGCACCTCACAGGTATCGGCAATACGTTCAGCTATGAGCCGGCGGTGTTCTTGCTGGTCAACTGCACAAACAAAAGCTTCCCACGTCGCACGCAGCTGCCTTGTTCGCCGTATTGTCGTAAATTTGCGTTGTGCCCTGGAACTGTGAAACGCGCGCCTCCATGGGTGCCACGCAAGATTACGGAGGAGTAAGCGCTGATGATCTTCTCGGAGAAACTCCACGCGCAACCGTAACATTCGATGCTGGTTTGAACGATGATACCACATCCGTACAGCCCGACTCACCTTCCAGCTTTTCATTAAATTCTCACGCTCCCTCTCGTTTTGCGCGTAGTTGACAAAGCATTTAAATGCATTTCGACGCTGTTGCGAGTGAAGTACAACAACAAGCGCTCGCTTCCGTCGGAGCATATGACGAGCATGCTCAGCCCACGCTTTCAGCACGTCTCGAAAAATTCGACGGCGTCGACGGCGAACGGAAAGCTGTAGAGTGTGGCGCATACGCCTTGTAATCTCATGAGCTTCTGTCCATCTATCGTAAGCATCTCCCAGCATTCGCCGATCCCTCCACCTAACGGCGAAGTTCCATTGCTTACGTTGCTCAACATACTCTTCCCATACAAGAAAACAGCGGTGCACCAAGTTTACCATGCGATGTGCAGCGAAGCGCTCCACCTGTCCATTCATGATCCGCTGCGCCTCGAACCCCGCTTGTAGCCAACGCCAGTAGCGTCGTAGAAGCTGGCTTGCCGCCTTTTGCTTATACTTTCGGTACTTCGCACGCTGATGTGTGGCCAATACCCACGCACAAAACGCTTCGCAGCTTGACCTCGCTTGTCTTCGCAGACTGAACTGCCTCAGCGTCTCCACACGACGGTGCGTGTCGCTCCACTTCCTCCAAACCGCCAGCAACTTCCCGCTCCTCGCTTTCTTCTCCACCAGCTTTGCTGCTTCTTTCTCCAGAGACCGACGAGCGGTTAGCCGCCTCCACACATGGAGTACGTCGGCCTCAAGTCGCTGCTCTCGACGTTTCCGCGCTCGAGCGCGAACCCTCGTCACCACAGCCGAAGCACAGGCGACACGCCGCCACGCGTCCATCGCGTCTCGCAGCACGCGTTGCCTCTCACTGTCGGTCATTGCGAGGGCGTTCGACTGTCTCCAGCCTCGCTGAAGAGACCGGAGCGAGGACTCGGCACGTCTCGGAGCAGCGCATTTGACCGCAGGACTGGCCACCGACGCCAACAACGTCGTCACTTCGGCCCATTTCGGGGCCGAGCGCTCCGCCGGCGGAGCTTCCGGTCTCCTGCCGGCTCTGGGGCGTCGATGCGCATCGAACGCTGCGTTGATCTCCGCCTGCAGCCGCTGCAGCGCCTCCATCGCCTCTGGGTCCGCGACGCTTCGCTGTCCACGTCGCTGGCCGTGTGTCCAGTTGACGGCAACTCGGGGATCATGTTGCGCGGGTGCGGCGTCCGCATCAACTGCAGTGACGCTCCACCACCCGCCGCATGATCATCATGATGATGCGCATGACGTGCACTGCAACTTGAAGTTGTCCATCACATCACGTGTGTACCCATTTCGGAGCGGCTCCGATCTAGAGCGTCTAAAATCAGAACGAGTCCAGGTGTAGACCGTTCGACGGACCAAATGATTTCAGCGAATCGAATCCGTGCCGCTCCGCGATTGGCGCAAATTCGCCATTTCCGTTTTGGCGGCAGTGGAGGCGCACGAGGCGCTCGGATGGCGTCGTCGCAGAGCTTCTCGCAGACCTCCGGGGGCGGCGCCGACGCGGCGGCGGGCGGCGTCGGCATGTCCAATTACGGCGAGGAAAAAGGTGCGAGCGCGCTCGAAATGGGTCCGAAAAACGCGCCTCCAGAGGCTCTAAACGCGCGTCTTGCCCGCAGCGAAATGCGCCGAGTTCCTGCTGCGGTTCACGTCGAACCTGGACGACCCGGCGCTGGGCCCCAAGTACGCGCGCATGATGGTGCGGCCGCGCGCTGCAGGAGGCCCCGGGACGAGCTTCTAACGGCCGTGTGCGTGGCAGCAAGAGGTGGCGAACCGCGAGCGGACGGCCGTCCCCATCTCCCTGGACGACCTGCAGATTGTACGCCGCGCTGTGCCCGTATCAGCTGCTCGTTGTGTCTGTGGCTGACCCGTGGCCGCTGCCGTGACGCCGACAGTTCGAGAAGGACGACCCCGCGTTCGTCACGCGCATCGTGCGCAACGCGCGCCGCTACATCTCGCTCTTCGCGGACGCCGTGGACGAGAACCTGCCGCCCCCCACGAGGGACATCTCCGACTCGCAGGACGTGCTGGACGTGCTGCGCATCTCGCGCGCCCAGGAGCTGGTCCAGCAGCGCCAGGCGGAGGAGGCCCAGGACGGCCAGCCGCCGGCTGCCGCCAGCACCGCCAACATCTTCCCGCCGGCGCTGATGCGGCGCTTCGAAGTGCACTTGGTGCCCGGCGTGAAGATGAAAGCGGTGCCGATCCGAGAGGTTAAGGCTGCCAAGGTCGGCGCTCTGGTGCGCATCAAAGGTATGGTGACCCGCGTGTCGACGGTCAAGCCGCTGCTCACGGTGGCAACGTACACGTGCGAGGCGTGCGCCTATGAGGTGTACCAGGAGGTCAAGGCGCGGCAGTTTAACCCCTTGACGCAATGTCCTAGTGAACGCTGCCAGACTAACCAGGCGCAGGGCCGGCTGATCATGCAAACTAAAGCCTCCAAGTTCGACAAGTATCAGGAGGTCAAATTCCAGGAGCTGCCTGATCAGGTGCCGATGGGGCACATTCCACGCTCACTAACAGTGTATCTGCGTGGTGAGCTTACGCGTACGTGTGAGCCCGGCGCACTGGTCACAATATGCGGTGTTTTCCTCCCCCTTCCGTATTCAGCGCAACGGCAGATGCAGATGGGCCTTGTCACGGAGACGTATCTCGAGGCGACAGATGTGGTAAACCACAAGAAGCGATATTCTGCGATGGAGTCGTCTGAAGCAATGGAGAGTGCCGTGCTGCGGTTGCAGGAAGGCTCGGAAAATGTGTACGAGGTGCTCTCACAGTCGCTGGCACCAGAAATTTATGGCCACGAAGATGTGAAGAAAGCACTGCTGTTACTGCTTATTGGTGGTGTTACCAAGCGCATGGATGAGGGTATGAAGCTACGAGGCGATATTAATGTATTGTTGATGGGAGATCCTGGTGTGGCTAAGTCTCAGCTGCTCAAGCACATTGCAACCGTGGCTCCGCGAGGTGTATACACGACTGGTAAAGGTAGTTCCGGTGTCGGTTTGACAGCTGCAGTGGTGCGTGATGCAACGACAAAGGAAATGACGCTAGAGGGCGGCGCGCTCGTGCTGGCAGATATGGGTATTTGTTGTATCGATGAATTCGATAAAATGGAAGAGGGCGATCGTACCGCTATCCACGAAGTCATGGAGCAGCAAACTGTGAGTATTGCGAAGGCAGGTATTACAACGACACTCAATGCGCGGACATCCGTACTTGCTGCAGCAAACCCCATTTACGGTCGGTACAACAAGAAGCTCAGCGCCTCGCAAAACATCAACCTGCCCAATGCACTGCTGTCTCGTTTCGACCTCCTTTTCCTGTTACTGGACGTTGCCAACTATGAAAAGGATGAGGCGCTTGCACGCCATGTTACTTATGTTCACCGCTTCTCGCGCAACCCAGAGATGAAATTCGAGCCCGTGCGTCCGGAAGTGCTTCGCTACTTTATCGCCATTGCCAAGCAATACCAGCCCAATATCCCGGAGAACCTCTGCGGTTACATTGTCGAGGCGTACGTCACGTTACGACAGCAGGACGCGAACGAGCATGCCCGCGAGCGACAGAAACAGCAATTCCGACAGCAGCAGTTCGGTGACGGCGGAGCCAACGATGCGCAGACAGCAATGACAGCGCGTCAACTGCTGAGTATTTTGCGCCTCTCGCAGGCGCTCGCTCGCCTGCGTTTCTCCACTGAAGTGATCCACCAGGACGTGGACGAGGCCATCCGACTAGTGTATGTGTCCAAGGCCTCCCTGAACGAGCAGGATGATGCGAGCGGCAGTGGAGGCAGCGGAAAGGCTGGCACAGCAGGCGCCGGCAGCCGAAGCGGGTCCACTGACGCAACGTCCAAGATCTTCCGTCTGTTGCTCGAGTTCGCCACGGATCGGAACCGCAAGGTGCTCGCCATGAGCGACCTGGAGCCGGTCGTGCTGCGCAAGGGCTTCACGTCCCAGCAGCTGCACGCGTGCATCGAGTTCTACCAGACGCTGGAAGTGATGCAGCTGTCCAGCAACGGCACGCGCCTCACGCTCATCCAGTAGCCTACGAGACGACAGCAAATAATAAAAAAGAAAGAGAACACCGCAGGAAGAAGAAGAAAACCAACTGAAACTCCCAACCACAGATACCACTGCGAAACTGAAACGGCTGGGCCTTCTAAATTGTCCTTCGGATACTTCAATTTGCAGAAACTGTGTACTGTTCTCTTGTTAAACACGCTTGACAGAATGTACCGAACTTGACAGGGCATAAGCTACACAGTCCCGTGCACTTCAGTTTCTACAGTACTACTACATGTATGAAATACTAGTAGTACACCGTAACTGGGATCTGTGTGTATTAACCGCCCGCGTGGAGGGTCCATCTACTGCAGCCAGAGCTTGAGGCGGAAGGCGTCGCCCCCGTTTAAATAGTACTTGACCAGCCGCTCGTCGCGCACGAAGCCCAGGTTCTCGTACAGACGGATGGCGCCCTCGTTGGCGATCTCCGTCTCCAGCATCACCTCCTCGCAGCCGTCGGCGCGCATGCGCTCGATGGCCTTCTGCGCCAGCTGCGAGCCGATGCCGCGGTGCCGGAACTGCTTCTCCACGGCCAGCATGGCGATGTACCCGCGCCAGCGACGCCGCGGGTCGGCGCGGGCCTCGAGTCCGTCGTCGCCCGTTTCCTCCGGGGACGCGCCCAGCGGCTCCTGGCGACAGATGATAACGCCCACGAGCTTGTGCTGCACGCGCGCCAGCAGACTCAGCTGCGGCCAGTTATACAGGAAGTAACGGTACGTGAAGATCGAGTAGGGCTCCGATAGGTCCTTGTCGATGAGCTTCACGAGCTCCGCCAGCTGCTTCTCCCCCTGGTACGTCGAGAACTCCACGGCGGCGGCCGACGCCGACGACTTGGACTTGGCCATGGCTGCGTGAGGACGAGGGTGGATACGGTACACTGGGGCGACACGCGCGACGTACCGTTGGCACTTTCGCTAAGTACGAATGCGGTGTCCCGAGCAGAAAGGAACGGAAAGGAGATTGACGGGACGGCGTCCTCGGTGTCCTCAGGTTTGTCCTCAGGTTTGCGGCGCTCGCTTCGGTGTCGCTGCGTCGGACCTAGGAAGTGTACAGTGATCGAAACGATACCGGTAGGACAGTCTCCCTCGGTTGGCACACTGGACTGGCTATCGCTGCGAGGCGGAAGGCGCGAGCTGCTGCAAGCGGCTTCCGCGCGAGTTCCGGTCCCGGGCAGCAATGCAGGGCAACACACACGCAGCTCGGCGCTTGGAGCGCATCTTCAGCTTTTGCCGCGGCGATTCCGACACCGGTGCATCCCGCTACGGGTCTGTCGTTTAACAGCAGCTCTGCAGCTCTGCAGCTCTACAGCTGTTGCAGCGCGGAGCAAGCCGCCGCCCGCCGCCCGTGAAGCTGCTGCCTGCCACTTCACTGCAGCACATGGCGCCGGCGCGACGTGCACGGCAGTCGCCCTCGACCGCCACTGGCCGCAGGGTCATCCGGCCGACCTCGTGCGTCATTTCGCCAACGCAACGCAATCCGTTGCGCTTCAACATGTGCGCACTTAGGCCGCACTTAAGTCCGCCTTCCCTAGCCCGCGCGAAACTACTGGTCAGCAGAGCTCCGCGGCTGCGACCACCCGCCCCCGATCGGGCAACGCGTGCCCACTGTCCATGCTGGCGGTTGCCGCTTGACGACCGCACGCGGTTGGCTCTAAGCGCTCGGGCCCCCCTTTTCGAGCGGCCAGCGACGTCATTTTCCAACTCGGAAAGCCGCGGGCAAGTCGCTCTCCGTCCTCTTCCTCCCCCTCCTCTTCTTCCCGACCAATCGACCGTCACAATGGCCCCCAAGCGCCGCTCGCGTAAAACCACCAAGGACGTGTACGCCGGCGTCTCCACCGAGGAGCGCGCCAAGCTCGGCGCCGAGGCCAAGGAGCGTGGCAACGCCGCGTTCGCCTCGGGCGACCACGCGACGGCCATCAAGGAGTTCACGACGGCCATCGCGTACGAGCCGACGAACGTCATCTACTACTCGAACCGCTCGGCCGCGTACCTGTCGGCGGGCCAGGCCACGCCCGCCATGCAGGACGCCAAGGCGTGCATCGAGCTGGACGCCAAGTTCGCCAAGGGCTACGCGCGCCTGGGCGCCGCGCACTTCTACATCAAGAACTACGCCAAGGCCATCACGGCCTACACGCAGGGGTTGACCGTGGAGAAGGGCAACAAGGCCCTGCAGGCGGGCCTCACCCAGGCGCAGGCCGCCCAGCAGGTGCAGGACGAGGAGATCAGCGGCGTCGAGATGGACGAGGCCACGCGCAAGATGAAGCGCATGGAGATCGAGGAGAAGATCAACAAGGCCCGCAAGGAGCGCGAGGAGCGCGCCAAGCGCGCCGAGAAGGGCTTCTCGGAGGTCATCGGCATCGACCTGGGCACGACCTACTCGTGCGTCGGCGTCTGGAAGGACGGCCAGGTGGAGATCATCGCCAACAGCGAGGGCAACCGCACGACCCCCTCGTGGGTCGCCTTTAACGACAGCGAGCGTCTCATCGGTGAGGCCGCCAAGATCCAGGCCGCCGGCAACGCCACCAACACGGTGTTCGACGCCAAGCGCATCATCGGCCGCAGCTTCAGCGACGAGGTGGTCAAGAAGGACGCCACCCACTTCCCCTTCAAGATCAAGGAGGGCGACGACGACAAGGTGCTCATCGAGGTCGAGTTCAAGGGCGAGAACAAGAGCTTCACCCCCGAGGAGATCTCGTCCATGGTGCTGCTGCGCATGAAGGAGACCGCCGAGGCCTTCCTGGGCCAGAGCATCAGCCAGGCCGTGGTCACGGTGCCCGCCTACTTCAACGACCAGCAGCGTCAGTCCACCAAGGACGCCGGCTCCATCGCTGGCCTCGACGTCAAGCGTATCATCAACGAGCCCACGGCTGCTGCCCTCGCCTACGGCCTGGACACCAACGCCGGCACGGACGGCAAGGCCTGCAACGTGCTCATCTTCGACCTGGGTGGCGGTACCTTCGATGTGTCGATCCTGTCCATCGAGAACGGCATCTTCGAGGTCAAGTCCACGGGCGGTGACACCCACCTTGGTGGTGAGGACTTTGACAACAACATGGTGGAGCACCTGCTCACGGAGTTCAAGCGCAAGAACCGCAACCTCGACCCGTCGGGATCGGCCCGTGCCATGCGCCGTCTGCGTACGGCCTGTGAGTCGGCCAAGCGCATGCTGTCGACCACCACGTCCGCCTCGGTGGAGGTGGACTCGCTCTTCGAGGGCGTGGACTTCTCTTCGACCGTGACCCGTGCCAAGTTCGAGTCGCTCAACGAGGAGCTCTTCAAGCGTTGCGAGGAGACCGTGCTTAAGGTCCTCGAGGACGCTAAGATGAAGCCGGAGGAGGTAACCGAGCTGGTGCTGGTCGGCGGTTCCACCCGTATCCCCAAGGTGCAGACCATGCTGTCGACCCTGTTCGGCGGCAAGGAGCTGTCCAAGTCGATCAACCCGGACGAGGCTGTCGCCTACGGTGCCGCCGTGCAAGGCGCCATCCTGGACGGCATCCGCAACGACGCCACCAACTCGCTTCTGCTGGTGGATGTCACCCCGCTGTCGCTCGGTATCGAGACGGTCGGCAAGGTCATGTCGGTGCTGATCAAGCGCAACACGGCCATCCCCGTGCGCAAGACCCGTGTGTACACCACGGAGGAGGACTACCAGACGTCCGTGGATGTGTGCATCTACGAGGGCGAGCGTGCGTGCGTCGAGTCCAACAACAAGCTCGGCGAGTTCAACATCTCTGGCCTGGAGCGCGCCAAGCGTGGCGAGCCGCAGGTGGAGGTCACCTTCGAGATTGACGCTAACGGCATCCTGAACGTGTCTGCCCGCGACAAGAAGACCGGCGCCAAGGCCGAGACCACGATCTCGAACAACCGCGGCCGTCTGAGCCAGGAGGACATCGACCGCATGGTTGCTGAGGCCGACAAGTTCAAGAAGGACGACGCTGAGATGCTCCGCCGCATCGAGGCCCGCAACGACCTGGAGCAGTTCATCTACCGTGCCATCGAGATGGCTCGCGAGAAGGGCGACACCAACGTCGAGAGCGCCATCCGTGACGCTCGCGACTGGCTCGAGGACCACGAGGAGGCCACCCTCCGCGAGCTCGAGGACAAGAAGCGCATGCTCGAGCGCATGGTGCGTTTCTAAGCGCGCTTCTTACATTAGCCTTTAGTCAGCGATGAATCAACAAGCTTGCTATTCATTTACTACGTTCGTTTGAAGCATTATGGCTAGGTACCTTCAAAATGGATGTAGTATTGGTTTGTGTCTGAGATTTTATTGAATTTATGCCTGTCTTTGATAAAATGACTTGCAGCATAAAGTCATCTTGACATTGGTGCTCCACTTTGCAGTCTTGCAGTTGGAACAAACACAGATGTTGATAGCTACACACGACATTCGGAATGCAACATTCTCCATACGTGCACGCACGACAGAAGAAATGCCCACAAGACATACGCAGTCTTGAGCTCACGAGTCTTCAGAAGGTCTTGAGCTCGAGTCTTGTTGAGAATCTTTTTGGCGCCGACATTAGCAAATCTGAAATGACCATCCGTGCGTGCATTGACTGTGAAGCCGCCCGGACGAATCCGAACGAATCAAGCAGACCAACCCTCGTCATTGGAGCACTCTGCTTGAGCATTACCCCCCAGCATGCCCACGCTGCTGATCCCACTCGATACGAACCAATCACACGAATGAATGATTAGGCCCTGATCGTCAAAATAATTGATCTCACTATTAGCAGGAGCCCTCACCAGTATGGTCAAGGAACATCACTGGCAACCTCTAGCTCGAGGGGCAACCCAGGTTCAGGAGGGAGTAGGGTAGTAGTATTGAAGATTTGCAGGCACATGAACACACCGACGGTAATTTGGATGGGATCAATGTGATATGCTGGCCCCAACGCGACACATAATGTCGCTGAGAATATGGGTCCTCTCACGAGTCTCAAAGCCTGTATAAATATGAGGGCCCGTCATACAAATGGTACTACAGTGATATGCATTTAATTACTTTTGTGAAATTGAGCACACCATGTTGAAATACAGTGTCTTGCGGCCCTCGTTTTACTGGTGTCTGATAATGTTTTGAGCTACGTGCAGTTTAAAAAAATATCTCCGAGGTTAGAAAAAGTGCAAAATGCTTTTATTGGTTTGCTTTTTGTCAACATTGAACTGCGGATCTGATGGTACTTTTGGTATTCTGTAACTTAGTCTAGAGCGCCTAAACAGGTTCCCTAGCTTGACGTAAGTAAGTGTACTTAAAGTATCATTTTGTCAGGAATGCAAAATTGTCGTTTTCTCAGCTTTTCAGTTATATACGAAATCGGATGGTCGGACTTCAAACGCGCTTTTCTCGAAAACACCAAAATGTATATTAGTATAGTTTTGTATGACGGGACCTCATATGATTTCACCCCACTTCACGTCGTCGGAGATAGCGCGATGATAATAACATAGCAACGGAAAAGAAAGATTCCAAAAGCAACGCATCTGAAGCACATAACTCAAGCACATATATTGGAGCAGTCGAAGACTAACAGGAAGATCACAGTAATTGGATGGCACCACCTGCGCGAGCTGAACAAGATGACCGGGTACGCTGGCTAATAAAGTCATGGACACAAGAAGAAGCAGGTACACCAGGAAGGGACATGTTGCAGCTTCAACAATCTGAAGACGCGAAGTCCTGAGCTAGTGGACAACATAGGGATTTCCACTAGAACAGACATTGGAAGTCGTTAGTGACATCAATGTACCTCACTAAACAACAAGACAGGAGCCCTCACGAGAATTCTTACACTTACTCTTGAACTTCAACAGAACCCAACACGCAGATGACAAACCAGCGGCAATGCCGACTTTTTTTTAGTTATAAGTTGCATTTAGTTATAAGATGTGGCCAATCGATGTAGCGTAATTGAACGGCGCGACGTAGAGCAGATTCGGACCAGATTGGATACCGCCTAAACTACCTGGAGTATTTTACCGTTTCCCTACAGCCTCACACTCCTAAAAATGCCGAAAGGCCGAACTCGGATAACCGGCCCTGGGTGAAAGCCACCCGAGCACTGCCGCACCGCTGTATGCAACTTCAAGAAGCTGGAGGTGATCAACTGGCATGCCAAGTTCGGCATGGAGCCCACGCCCAAACGCTTCTTCAGCCATATTGCTGATGGAAAGCTCAGGGCATCGGCGAATCAAGTGTACAGGTGGCGTAACAGCCGTACCGCCATAGAGGAAGCGTGCAAAACAGACAAAAATGGGACCAGAAAGAAGAACTGCTCCTCTAGAGTTGCGAGTTCGCTGAGCGCTGAGGCTGAGCAGGTTATAGTTCGGTAAGCACTGGTCAATCTTTTATTTACTACGGTTACTATAATTGTTAACAAATTATTGTTTAAACCCTTCTACATGGATTAATGACTTACGAAATGAAGGTATTCCAGTTACTACTCTCATGCTTAAGGTTCAGGCACTTACAACAGCGAAGGAGTACGAAGTGGTCAATTTTAAAGCGAGTAGCACGTGTCAGTTACTGTTTCAAAGGCGACACCGCTTGTCGATGCGATGTCGTACTCGACAAGGCCAAGTAGCACCTTTAGCTGTAAAGCAGATTGCGCAGGTTTTGCGGCTAAAATTAAAACCAAAATGACTGAGCTCGGAGTGACAGCTGTATATAATGCAGACCAAACGGCGGTATTTTACGAGTATTTGCAAAAAAAAACGAACAATGCTCGCGGGGAGAAAACAATTTGGGTGCGTGGGGGGGGGGCAAGGACAAACAACGACAGACCGCCATGTTGTTGGCAGACTCAAGTGAGACAAAGTACCCACCAATGCTTGTCTACAAGTGCCATCTGTCCAAAGTTCCTCAGACAGCGGCAGAGAATATTCGTCAGCGTAATGGATTTAGCGTTGGAATGTGGCGAGATATGGAGCGCTTACAAACCGAAACAGGAATGCATATTTATTGCAATCCTAAAGGCCGGTTTAATGAAGATTTGGCAATTAATTTTCTACGACACTACTTTGCCCGGCGCGAGAATCGCAAGCCCATTTTGTTATTATGGGACGATTTCAGCGGGCATTGGACCCCAGAAGTCATCTTATACGCCAAAAGCATAAATGTATTTCTGGAAAAGGTGCCTCCAAACTGCACAGCTGTATGTCAGCCTGCTGACATCGCTTGTATGAAGCCGCTAAAAGATAGGCTGCGTGGAATGTGGGTTACATCAATTCGTGAGCAGCTTCGCAACCGAGTCCCGGATCAGCCGTTTGCAATAAAGGCCCCAGATCGCGTTTTAATGGCGCATTAGATGCACAACACGTGGAACGATATTTCAGCGTCAACTATTTGTAACGGATTTAGAAAAGGTGGTTATATTGAGAAATCGACTAGTACTGTAGTCGTTAGGGAGCCTTCCCCACTACGTGCCGATGGGGAAGGCGACGTCGTTCAGCTGTTGGAGGAGTCTGGCATTTTAGATACTGAGGTCGGCATCATCGACTCCGATGACGACTTCGATCACTAGGCCGTAATATCTCTGAAAAATATATACCCATCGTTTATCTTACCGAAAGTTTACCGAGGGCTCGCTACGGTTGAACTAGAGTACAACTCTGCAAATCTCTAATGCAGAAGTACCACACCCTCTTATAACTAAAAAAAAGGCGGTATTTCGCTTACATACACAGGAATGCAATATCAAGCGTACTAACTTCAGGGCTACCAAATATTGCATGTCAATCTATTGCTAGCAGCTACAGAGAACAGATCATTGAACACCATGTCAAACGAACCCACAGCAGGACATTGGAATATCGTAAACTTATTGGTGCAAGACCAATGCATTGATGGGTTACATGTCTATCACTTACTCAGCGCTCTCACCCGCGCGAGCGTCCCAGTAATCGGCGCTCTGCCGAAGAAACAGCAGATGTATAGCTGCAAAAACGGTGATGCTGCCGTGGTTCGAACAGCCTAAAATGACGGTGGCCTGTACATGTAGATACCGGTAGAATCAAAGTTAAACAAGTAAAGCTCGAGTCTTGGTTTTGACTGTTGGTAGTCCCCGATACTATTAATAAGTACATTCTTGTTGAGTCCAAACCCTACGAGCACCTCAATAGATTATTGAGCTGAATCTATTGCAATAATCTCAACACCAATTTATTTTTGGCAGCCCTGAAGTTCAGGGTGTGGTACTTACACGTGGACACCTTGCTGCGTACACATGCTCAAAACTACTGTCTGGAATGGGCAAGTTGTCCCACTCGGTGAGCACCATGGATAGAAACCTGGTGAACGCGCACTGCTGGGAGAGCATCCTCTTCAGACCCATGTTTTGATGCTCGGCGCGCTCTCGCTCGAAGCTTTGCTTGCTGGCGATGAACTTCCACAGTGAGCCTGCTTGGCGCCGCCCCAGATCGATTGCCCTTCGCTTCGAGTTCTGTAGACTCGCCAGGACCGCCTCTAGGCCCTTGATTTCGTGGCGAAGGATCTCGATCTTGGCTTTGTTTCGCACGCGCGGGGTCGCGTCCTTCCGGACCCTCTTCGGCTTTGCTGCGGTATCGCTGCTGGTGCTAGGGCGCTGCCGCTTCCGTGTTGGCTCGGGTGAGCATTGCGGTGGTTCCAGCTCGGTCTCCGCTGCATCGACATCGAGCAGGGCTAGAACGTCGGCGAGGAATTGCTCGTCGGCCTGCTGTGTTCCGGTCGGTAGACTCATGTTCGTGGTGGTAAATCGAGGAATGAATGGCAGCTCGCCATCGCGAGATTACGTGATATCGGTAAGCATATTTTCTCTACGCGCGAGACGTGGTGCCACGTCGGGAATGAGTGCAAGTTTGCGTCAGCGAGGTGGTCATGTACGTTGAAGGTGGCGGAAAGTCGCACGTATATTAGCGCTGCAGCACTATACATGTACATGTCATCTATGGTCTATATCCATAGATGCTTCGGTCAGCTGCACAGTGCATGCAGACGTCGTATCAGTAGCAGGGGTCGTGTGCCCCGTGCATGGTGCACTCGACTCAGCAGGACCACGGCGGCGTATCACGCTTGTCTGTGCCGGGACAGCCCGTAATCGGAGTGCTAGCTCAGAGTGTTGACGCGATTGATCGAAGATCGTCCGCCATGCTGGCGGTGACCAACTCGACGAACATCTCCACGACACTGGAGACTTTGAGTACTGTACCACCCGCAGCGAAGATGCGACTGCAGCGCGCTCGGTGCGCCGATAGCTTCCCAACTGCGTTGCAAACGGATTTCACGATGACCAACGCGCGCACCCACAGATCTCAGCTGCTGCCACTTCAAATAGATATCACCTCCTTCTCCACCCTTGCGCTGGCACCGCACTTCAGTCACCAGAAGTCCTGAAGGCGTTGACTACCCTTCCAGAAAGTCTCAGTCCTCGATCTGCCCCCGAGCCGACGCAACGCGCCATGAGTTTTCTGTTCGAGGAGAGCGACATGCAGACCCCACTGCCGGACATCCTCGCGCTGCTCGACATCGACGGAGGGTGCTGGCTAACGGATCTAACAAAGGAGGAGCCGGCAGCACGCAACCGCAAGACCAAAGCAATAAAGGCCATTCCAAAGGCGAGGAAGAGGCCAGCGACCCCGCGCGTGCGGAACAAAGCTAAGATCGAGCTGCTGCGCCGCGAGGTCGCGAGCCTCGAGGCGGAGCTGGAGATGCTGCAGCGATCGAAAGGAGCGAAGGCAATCGCCCCCCGGCGTCAGGAGAACTGGACAGCAGACGACGTGTCGCTGTCTGCGTGGAAGGGCATCGCCTCCAGGCAGAGCAAGGAGCGACAGCGAGCTCAGCTCCGCAACGCGGGACTCAAGCAGATGCTCTTCGAGCAGCACGTGCTCACCAAGTCGCTCTCGGGCGTACTGAACGAGTGGGTGCATCTTGCCCCGCCAGCCCCAGGCTTGAGTGCATGCGTTTAGTCCAACGGCCACGACACCTTAATCAATCTGCGCGATTAATTCCACCATCATTGTGAGAGCATCATGGGAGTAAAGCAAGCTCAGAATGAAAATGTATTGGTGATGTCCATACTTAAACAGTCTACAAGAAGAACGCGGCGATGGTGGCAGCCGCGCCAACGGTCGAGTAGACAGCAGGCGTCACAGCAGACGCAGCGCTCGAGGACGAGGCAGCCGCGTCGCTGGAAGCAGCAGACGCCGACGTGGCGTCGTCGGTGGTAGTGTCGGCTCCCGAGGTGGCGGTGTCGGTGGTGGCGTCGCCGGCGTCGACGGTGTTGGCGCTGGAGCCCGCAGTCGAGCTGGCAGTCGTCGAGTTGGACGATCCACTGCACGTGACGCCAGCCCAGAGGGACTCGTCCGACGTGGACGACGCGTCTCCCGGGTGCGAGACGCCGTCGCTCCAGCGGACGACGGCGTTCGAGTCCTGCACCCACTCGCAGCACGGGTCACCGAGCTCCTGGCCGTTGGTCTGACCGTCGCCGTCCGAGTCCTGCTGGCAGAAGGCGGTGGTCCACTCCTCGCCGGCGGTGGCGAAGTCGAGGCCGAAGTCGTTGTTGGCGCCGCCGCCCGCAGGGTCAACGTGACCCAGGGCCGCCACGCCGGACACGTTATCGCCGTTGGGGAGTCGGGCGACGTACGCGGGGCGGGCGCTCACGACGGCGGCGGCAGTCGCGACGAGAGCGATAGAAAGCGTGGCACGCGACATTAACTCGAAGAGAACGGACGAGGCTGCGATGCGCGGTGGACGGCGTTTTCAAGAATGCGGACCAAGGTGAGGTTGGTGGCCGGTGGAAGCTCGTTATCCGCAGAAAGACTCGTCGTGGCGTCGCGTTTTAATCACGGCGGACGTAGCACAAGGCCTATTATATGCCAACCCTGGCAATCAACGATGGCGTTCCAGGCTAGAGTCCTGCCGGCTGGAGCTAGAGATTCGGCGGCTGAGTTTCCCGGATGGTGTGCCGCCAGCTGTGGCCGCTTTGATTTCGTCTCGTTACCGAGGGTCAACACTGCCACCCTGGAAACCCCAACGCCGCGATGACCAGCGGCAGTGTCCATTGGACACTGTCAAACACAGAGGCATCCTGATCGTGGCCACTGGACGGAGATCTCAGGCGAAGGTTCTGGGTTCAGGCAGTCTCACCAATGCGAGAGACCACCGGATTCACCTCACTGGTAAAGCTCACGATCCCGGTGGTCTTGCCACTGGCGAGTTGCCATCTGCGATCGTGGATTTAACGGTTTACTAAACCGTTTACGTATGAGCTCGTTTGCTGTTCGTATGGGACACCAGGATCAAGGGAGCAGCTTTGCGCGTTTGTGTCCGACGGACAATCCGAAGCGAGCACTTGCTTCACGGCTTCAGCACCGCTGAACTTCAGCGGCCAAGGGCTTCCTGTTCGAATGTTCTGCTCTCGACTCCAGGATGAAGAAGAAACGTGGTCATCACAGCATTAGAGGTCTTTAGATGAACCCACAAACCCCAATTTGTCGGTTTGGAGGTCCGAAACATATTGCAAAACCCACCGTGTGAGTCTGCGAATTCCCACTAAGCTTGCTACTTTTTACGGTGTGTGGGTTACATTTTACGGTCTCTTAAATCTTACTTGAGGCTCGCTAATTTGTAGTGGCAGAGGAATGAAAGTCTTCATTTGCTGTCTTTCGGGTCGGCAACGGAGACAAGACAGCTACTCCCATGACTACGACTACTGACGATGCCATCGCTGATGCAGACACAGCTATGGTGACGTGAATCCGCAGACGGACGAGGCGTCCCGCGACATCACAAATCGGCGTGCCTCCTTTGGCGCTGGCACCGCGCGCTTCAGTATGCGGCCGACTTAGAGGCGGCCACCATTCGAGCTCATTTGGCTCATGTGCTGAGTGACGAAGTAGAGAGACCACTTAAGGCCCCGTTCAACCTAAACGCTCTCTCACAAACGAAATGCAAAAAGCGTTTTCGCTTCGCAGCAATGACCTCTCACATTAGCTCTTTATCGTTGTCATCATTGAAACGAAACACGCCCATCTTGCTGCCGCTGATAATTCTCGAGTGGCCAAGTGTGAAAACGGATACACAAATTTACGGTTCATCTAAAATAGCTGTGCAACCCAGGTGGTTCACCATCTGCGTGAAACCACCAGGATAAGTGTGTGGGTTCCTCTAGACCTCTACATGTACATGTATTAGGAAATCGTGGTGATACGTAATAAGCTTGCACGAAATAAAAGAGCTGGGGGGGGGGCAGTTTGTACATGTAGTTGGGTACTGTAATACAAACCAACAGGAAGCGAAGGGCTGACAAACTTGCCAAGGACAAGTGTAGATCAAGCAAAAACCAACCATGTTATCTAGGACTCTACACGAAGAAGGTCGCGACAGCAGCGATGAGACCGACTGCCGAGTACATCGCCGGAGTGACGGCAGAAGCTGAGCTAGACGACGAGGAAGCCGCTGAGGCTGATGAAGCGGCATCAGTCGCTGGGGTGGTGCCTCCCGTTGTAGAAGAGGTGGTCGATCCGGCCTCCACAGTACCGGTGCTGGAGCCCGTCGACGAGCTCGAGATCGTGGCCGTCGAGTTCGAGTTCGAGCCCGAAGACGAACCGCACGCGATGTTGGTCCACAGCGAGGGGTCCGACTTGGAGGTCGCGTTGCCAGGGTGAGAGACACCAGTCGACCACTTGACAACGGCGTTGGAGTTCTCGACCCATTCGCAGCAGGGGTCACCCAGCTCCTGGCCGTTGGTCTGTCCATCGCCATCCGAGTCCTTCTCGCAGAACTCCTTCGTCCACGACTTGCCAGCGCTGACGAAGTCCAGGCCGAAATCGTTGTTGGGACCACCACCAGACGGGTTGACGTGACCCAGAGCCTCCACGCCCGGCACTTTGCCGCCGTTCGGGAGGAGAGCAACGTAAGCTGGACGAGCGCTCACGACTGCAACAGCAGCCGCAGCAACAGCGAGCGAAAGAGTAGTGCGGGACATCTCGCTAGTGGAGTCTGGAATCGGAGTGGAGGAGGTGAGCGTAGTCGAAAGCGAATTCGAGAATGAGATCGCACACTCTGGCTTCGTGAGCCGGACGGCAACAGTGGATACGCTGTACTCTGCGTTGAGTCTGTAGGGAAAACCCCGTTTGTCCAGTGCCGAAAGAGAGCTAGCGCAACTGAGCCTCCTGGGATTTGAGTTGAGTTGTCGTTGGGATCACGTTAAGTTACAGCATGTAACCACATGTGTGGCAAAAGATTGCGCTCACAGCACTTCGGATGGTGTGCAGAGTTTTCCGCTTTCTCAACGACGGTCGCGACTCAACCGGATTAACTAGCGGCACTCGAGGACGAAGTTCTGCTACTATGCCTTGTCATATCTTACATGATGGAATCCGTTGCTAGAAGACACTCGAAGCCCAAACGCTTTGATCAAGTCAAGGTACATACATGTACGATAATGCTGTGTACTGTAGGCACTGAGCCGGACTACCAGAACTTCCCACCTGGTTGTTTGATTATGACTCCCCTACATGTACTGTATCATAATCGGTACTGTACCGGAACAGAATGTTGCTTTCGGTTGCCCTTGTCCGGCACTGTGTCCAATTTGCGAGTGGCCCCTGTTGGTTGTGTTTGCAAACTCAAAGCAAAGTAATGCTAACATTTTATTTGATTTCGACAGCGAACTTTTCAAAACACGCGGTGCCAGTGGTTAGATAAGAAACGCTCGACGTTGTAAGTTCTTTTGGTGCCTCGTGCTGGATGCTGAAATGCTCTCAAATGGTGAGCGACTTTTCTTCCCTCCGCAGGTAGAAGAGCATGTACGCGCTCGAACTGTACAGCTCAGGCTTCTTGATCGCCGTCACGGACGAGTCGTTGAAGTCGAACCACTCCTGCGTGTCTGCGTTCAGGCACTCGGCTGTATAATGACCACCGTTGAGCGAGCCCATGTGATGTACGATACCAGTGAGATCGTAAAGCGTACTGCCATCGACGACGGCGTCGTTTGCGCAGTACTCGGCCAAGTCGAGACTTTGTGCTGGGAAGCTGATGCTCGTGCTCACCTTGTCTCGACTGAACGTCGAGAAAGAAAAACGCTTCAGGTGCAGTACCAAAACGTTTGGCAGTCGGTAAACCGAGATCCTCTTGGAAACTGACCGATGTGTTTTACACTTGGCACAGTAATAAGCAGCATCATCGCTGAGGAATTCTTGTTCCGTGTAAGCTTTGAGACAATCGTGAATTGACATGCCACCGCTACTGGGACTCGAGCTACTGCTTGATGAGTCACTTGATGCCGACGCGGTCCTGCCACCAGAAAAGAAGCTGCTGGTAATTCGCAGGTGGCTGGAGGCGCTGCTCTTGCCAGGTTTCTTGGGTACTGGCAGCGACAGATCCCAGAACACATCAAAACATAGCGAGCGGTGACTGCAAGTTCCACAGTGAATTTCAGACCGCAGTTGACCACAGAACAGTTCTGAAAGAGCGCTCGCATTCCTGTCGAGGTAGAACTTCCAGTATTCGTCAGATACATCTCGGTCTTTGGCGTCAGGGCGGTCTTTAATTTCATAGTATGCTGGTTTCTTCTTCACACGGTTGAGATCCTCGTGCAGTCCGTCAAGCAAGAAGCGCAAAAATTCTTGTGCATCCTGCTGATCGTACCCCGTAAAGCGCGAAGCCACCTTACCAATCACTCTTTTGAGCTCGACTGGCCGAGTAGCAGTAAATTTGTCCCCAGTCCAGAGAGCCTTGATCAGATCTCCAAAGGCGTTCGCAAGTGCCCCCTTCGTTGGGCTCGACTCGTTAATCTCACGCACGAAGAGACATGGATGAAAGTACTTGACGACTGCAGGGAGATTGCTGACGCACTGCAGACAGCTATTCATGAAACTGACAAATCCAACACAAAGTTAGAGGTACTGCAGATGACCAGCGCTCTCGCCTGCTGGGGCTTACCAAGTGTTCCCGAGGTTTTGCAGTCCCACCAGCCCTTTTGGTGGCCGCTTCCTCGTCAGGTCACTTCTGGGTGATGTCCTTCCGCTGCTGCTAACTCGTGCTGGGTACGAGATCGCCGGCGTCGACGTCGCCTGCGACGCGACAATATTGCCAGTGCTCATGTTGCTAGTCGACGGGCACACATTCGGCGCCAGTCGCGGCAGTTCGCTGCTTCCGATGGCCGGCAGGTTCGACGAGTTGTTGCTGAGCTCAGAGTCGTCGTTAATCCGTTCGCGCGTGGAGCCGTTACTGGCCGTCGAGTGGCTGGCGGGACGCGAATGAAAGCGCGTCAACGAGGCCAAGGCCGACGTCGTGCGCGACGTGGAGGACTCGGACGCCACAGCGCGACTGGTCTGTCTGCCCAGGAACTTGCCCCCGATGGGTGGGGGCTTGGCTGCGGGCGCGGGCTGGTCGAAGCTGTCGGTCACGGAGCCCGCGACCTTCTTGCCTCTGCTCGGGAACGGGATCCGCATGTGCCCTGCGCGCGGGTAGTAAGTGAGCCCACGACACGACGAGCCGCGAGTCAGTGAAGAGGGCAAAGCATCAATGCGACAACCGCGGCGCACGCCACTCACCCGCGCGCTCCTGGCTCCTGGACATGGTCTCCTCTGCCTGTGGCTGCTGGCGCTCCTCAACGCGACTCCAGGTCGACGCGGGCTGGGCGAGACGCGGGCCGGCCATGCACGTTGCTTAAGTGCGTGCGCGCGCGCGGGAGAAGCCGCCAGTGGCTGGGGCACCGAAGTTGCTCTGCAGGGCGGGACGCCGCCGTCGTCTTCCGCTCTTATCCATTGCGACGCGTGCGTTGCGTCCGTCGAGCAAGAATAGCCGCCCGCCCGTGAGGGGGTACAGGGGTAACGACGCAGGGGACGTGTCGTGTCCCTTCGTGGCACCAAACCCGCCTAAACCGATAGTACCTGACTCGAGAGGTCAGAGGGGGGATGGGCGCTTGATGGATCGATTGACACGCGTGGAACTTCAACGTGCTCGTGTTGATGTAAACGGCCGCTTAACGGTCGGCAGCAGTGGTCAGTGCCACTTGTGCCGGGATGGCGTCACTCGCTGCGCTATGGCCCCACGCCTTCGTGGAGACGGCGCCGGGCGTGACTTTGCACTACGTGGATGTCGGGCCGCGGGACGCGCTGCCTGTTGTGCTGGTGCACGGCTGGCCCGACCTCTGGTTCGGGTGGCGGGTGCGTACGCGTCAAAATCTTTGTACCCGGCGTCTGTGTGTGGCTAATGGACGGCGTCGTTGCAGCACCAAATCCGAGCGCTACAGTCCTCCTACCGCCTCATCGTCCCCGGTAATGACAACTCGTGTGGTATGTCTTGCAGAAACGTCGGAGAACTGATCGACGCTGTGTGTGTGTGTGTGTGTGTGTGTGTGCGCGTGTTGTTATTTTGCAGACCTTCGAGGCTTCGGCCAAAGCTCCACACCGCAAAACGTTGACGCTTATGGTGCCAAGAACGTCACGAACGACTTGGCTGCCTTGCTGGGTGAGCATTTTACCCCATTGCAGCATTCTAGTGGACTCTGAGTTTGACTGCTGCATCCGTGATTGTAGACGGATTGAATATCAAGCGGGCTGTGTTCCTTGGACACGATTGGGGAGGATCAATGGTTGGCGATACTGCTGCGATACATGACGAGGTTGTCTAGCTTCTTCTAACCTTTTTTTATGTTCAGGTCTGGCGCATGTGTCTATACCATCCTGCGCGTGTGATTGCTGTTGGTGCTATATGCACGGCATATACTCCTCCAACCAAACATTACTTTTCTCTGGACTTAGTGGTTGCCAAAGTCCCGTATTTTGCTTACCAGAAAGTTCTGGCGGACGCTGAGAACACGGGCAAGATGCTGGACGCGGCCCCGCGCCGCTTTCTCAATGCTGTCTTCCGCAAGCATTCAGAAATGAGCCCAACACTGGAGAAGGACACAACGCCGATTATTGGTACACTCCAAGGCGTACCAAACTCTCCCGACCCAATTTTTACGCAACGCTCAGCGATGTTGTCGGAAGAGGAGTTGCAATACTACGTGGATCAGTACAAGCACTCCAAGTTTCAGAGCACTTGCCAGTACTACGCTACCCGGGAAATTGACTTCAAGAACGAGCAAGGCATGTCCCCAATCATCAACCACCCAGCACTGTTTATCGCAGCGGCGAATGACCACGTGCTTAAACCGGAGCTAGCTCGCAAGATGCATCGCTTTCTGCCGAACCTGGAGACGTACGTTGTGGAAGATGCCGGTCACTGGGTGCTGTGGGAGCAGAAGGAGTGCGTGAATTCTCTACTGAAAACCTGGCTTTCGAAGCTATCAGGTCCTGGAGGTGATCGTAGCAAGCTGTAAGGTTCGAAACGACTACAACGACGTAGGTTGTATCCTTGTATGTGGGAGGAATCTTTCTTTCTTCTTAACTACATGGTATGGGTTCAATTCATCATCGAACATACCGCTCATTACGACTACGGTGCAGTGGCTGCAACATTGTTCGATGCTTCACCTTGGTCAATCTCAATCTGTGCTAGCCACTGCTCAAGGATCCTTGTGACCTCGTTCTTTTGTTCCCACATGACCCAGTGACCAGCTCCCGACACAATTTTTTGTTGGAGATTCGGGACTAATTTACGCGTAGCTGTCGCCATCTCAGGCTTTAGTACACGATCTTCCGCGGGGCTAATCAGTAGAGCTTTATGCGCAATGGCTCTAGGGAGGTCACGTTCGTCGTTGAAGTCAATGTTGCGGGCAGCGTAATAGTTACAGCTAGTAGCGAAACCAGAGCGTTTGTACTCTGAGGCGTAGTAATCCAGCTCATCTTGATCGAGCAACTTGGACGGGTTCGAGTAAATCGGGTTGGGAGAGTCTGGCACACCAAGAAGCAGCTCGAGAAAGCTCAGCGAAGTATCAATGTCGGTATGAAGTCTGAATGTGGCGGTGAACATGCGGCGTGGCGCACCGTCGAGCAACCCAGCAGCTTTGTCGGGTTGACTAAGTAGACTCATGTAGGAGAATTGTGGGATGGCGCGCACTAGTGCATCTGTACCAACATACACCTCTGAGGGTGGCATGTACGGTGTGCAGATACTGCAGACAGCGATAACACGTTCCGGGTAGAATAAACACTGGCGCCACACGATCACAGCCCCCCAGTCATGACCGACGAATACAGCGCGAGGAATGTTGAGGAAGTCCAGCAGTCCTGCGAGGTCACCCGTAACCTTCTTGGTGCCGTAGCCCTCCACCGTTGATGGGGCCGAACTGCGACCAAATCCACGCAAGTCCGGTGCAATCACTCGGTACGTCTTGGACAGTGCCTGGATCTGGTAACGCCATCCGAACCACAAGTCCGGCCAGCCGTGGACGAGCACAATGGGTGTAGCGTCTCGGGGCCCAACGTCGACGTAGTGTAGCGTGATGTCATTGCCGACGGGGGCGTATTTGTGCTGCCATTCTTCCCAGAAATTCAACTGAATCGGGTTCACTGGGTTGACTTGGTTAGCGCTGAGGTCGGAGATAGACGACATAGCTGAAAGGAGTTTGCGCTGAAGAAGTCAAATCGAAGAATGAGATACTGACTATACCCCAAGACCTCGACAAATCCTACCTCATCAAGGTAGCGGGAATCGAGGTAACCTTCCGCGGAATTTTATCGCAAAAAAAGTAAGTTAGAGCAGCACACCTTCACTCATAATAATAATATCTTACTTCTGACGACGTGGAATCCTGATGGCGCTGAAAGCTTAACCACGTGACTATAACAGCAGCGGGTTTAAACTATCAACATTTGGACCCAGCCAAGCACAGTGTTTGCCGATAATGCAATACTCCGCTGTTAAGCAAAAGTTGGTGCCCACTCAAATTTCCTGCTGCATTTATTGTGCCTACAGTCGCAGTACTGCAATGCAGACTCGCCGAAAAATATGCAAGTACAATCATGTAGCTCTCATTCCCAGAGTACGCTTTTAAGCGTGCTTGAAAACAATGCATGTCTACCGAGGTTACCTGTGAACACTTGTAAAAGGCAGAACTGATGCGCTCCTTTGTGAGGGCACCTACCAACCTCCAGCAACAACACATCAGCAAGGTTGAAGCTACATGAACACTGCCGAAAAATAACTTCGCACAACAATTATTGTAATTAATTTATTAATACTTCAATAATTTATTGAGTAGTATAGCAGTTACTAACTGCTAACAACAGCCCAAATCGAAAAATAACTGGTGGCAAGCCGACGGTTAGTGGGGTCAACATCTTCAATATTGAGGCTCAAGACCACCTCACCAACGTCCAACATGATCGAGCGATATTTCAGTATCGTTCGTCCTGCGTGTGTTGCTGCAGAGAGCGGCACTGCTGCTCCAGAGCACCGATTACAGGGATTGGCATTGCATCAATAATATGTTTGCCTGTGCACGATATTGCAACGTCCTACTGTGGGTTTGTTTGATGTGATGTTCAATTATCGATTCTCTGTAGTTGCTAACAATAGATAACAACACGATATTCGGTAGCTCTGCTTATGACTGCCACCAAGGTGTACACAATATTTATTTCAAAAATCATTTTCCATTTCAGTCACTCATACTTAAAACGACTGACTCGCAAGTCATCCAACTTTTACTCGAATTCGAAACTAATACTCGAACTCGAAACTAATGCGTACTTCGTACCACAGTAGTTTCCCCTTGAAAACTACACAACATGCCAAAAAGTATGGTAGCATTGAAGATATATCGATGCTCTCGTCGGTGTACTACTACGATTCAATATTACATGAAGCGATGTTGGAGCTTTTCTCAAAAGAAGTACCTGTCCAAAAGGAGTACCGCCATGCTCGGTACATGTACAAGCAGCGCCCTGATAGCCTCAAATCGTGCTGTTCATCACGAACGAGTTCGATGTCGTCTTAGAGCAACTTCATGTCGCTCGTGTGCTTGTTCTGCGATGGTGATTCGTGGCATGTGGATGGCGAGTTGTAGTCGACCTACGTGAAGACAGCCGAGGTGGTGCTGGCGCTGCGCAGCAAATATCTGACCGATCTATAAAATATTTGCGCCACAAGGGGTGTCTAGATCCGAAATCACGCGAAAAACCGACACCATGGAGGTGGATAGGAGTTGAAGAGGAAGGAAGAGTGAGGTTGTGCGAAATTTATAGAATAGTGCAGAGTGAGAATGCTGTATCACTTCGCCCAGTTTGTAGTGCATCGCATTATGCCCCCTTCAAATAGTACTATCCTAGTCCTGTCGGGGGGGGGGGTGTAGATTGGTGAGTGGCAGGCCTCTCAGTGGGTTGCTTGTAGTGAGTGCTTGGCGGTACCGTAAATATACTCCTGTTGGGAGTCCCAAATTGGGACAGATATAACTTCTTTTGGAGCGGAGCATCAAATCGGTATTGTACTTCTTTTGGGAAAAGCTCGATGGTGTTGATCTGACAATAATGTTTTGTCTGCTACGACCAAAATGTGCATTTCGACGACAGCATTGCAGAAGACAGAGCAAGCAACACCACCATAATTCATGGGTTTGAACAGTGTCAGGGAGCGACCATGGGCAAAGGATGTTTTCTTCTTTACCAACTTCCCCCGTCTCAATCTATCAGGCTATTGAGCCTCATGTACATGAGAAGAAATAGCTCGCTACGGTCCGATCGTGGAGCCAACATGTCGTGACAGCATTGAAAACTAGATCGCCAAGTCACGGACAACAAGTTGTTACAGCGCCTCACAGATCGACTGGAGCACCACGAAACCAAACACTTCGATCGCTTACTCGCTTACTGGCGGTTCCATGGTGACTTGGTTTGAACCTTACAGGATCATCTTAAGCGGGTCCTCCACCAGCTCCTTGAAGGAAGCCAGCCACTGCGCGCCGACGGCGCCGTCAATGACGCGGTGGTCGCAAGCAAGCGTGGCGGTCATCACCTGCGCGTACTTATAAATCTGCTCAGCATTGGGGTCATCGTTCGGCACCACCTTCTTCTCGATCGTGCCCAGACCCAGAAGGCACGCCTGCTCCGGACGCACAATGCCAGCCAGCGACTGCACGTCGAACTGGCCCACGTTCGAGATCGTGAACGTGCCGTTGGCCAGGTCAGCGGGCTCGAAGGCGCCATCGTTGGCCTTGGCCACAGCAGCCTGAATCTCCTTGCTAATATCGTCCAGGCCCTTGCGGTTCACCTGGGTCAGCACGGGCGCCACGACGCCGCCAGCAGACGAAGAGACCATCAGGTTCACGTTCACGTCGTTGAACTGACGGATGAACGAGCCCTTCCAGCTCGAGTTGGCGTCCGGCACCTTGCGCATGGCGAGCGAGGCGGCGCGCACGATGAAGTCGTTCACGGACAGCTGCTCGTCCTCGCCACGGCCGGCGTTCAGGCGAGCACGCGCGTCAAGAAGCTTGTCGAGCGTCAGGTTCGTGGACAGGTGGTAGTGCGGCACCTCCAGCTTCTGCTGCGTGAACTGCTGGGCAATGGCCTGAGCCTCCGGGCTGATGGGGTAGTCCGTGTAGTTGGCGGTGGCGCTCGGGGCGGCGGCCACGGGGGCAGCGGCGGCAGCAGGAGCGGCAGCCTCCGCGGCCGGGGCGGCCGTGCCGGCCACCAGAGCGGCATCCACGTCGGCCTTGACGATACGGCCGTTCGGGCCCGTGCCGTTAATGACCGAGAGCATGGCGCCGGACTCGCGGGCGACCTTCTTGGCCAGCGGGCTGGCGAACACGCGACCCGAGGCGGGGGCGGCAGCCGGAGCAGCGGCGACCGGGGCCGGGGCAGCAGCGGCGGGGGCGGCGGGCGCCGCCTCCACGGCGGGGGCAGCGTCGGCCGAGAAGTCCTTGAAGGCGGCCACGTCCTCCTCCTCCATGACGGTGACGAAGATGGGCTGACCCACGGGGACCTCGCCCGAGCCGGCCTGCACCAGGATCTTGGCCAGGTACGAGTCGTCCGTGGCCTCGTAGTCCACGACGGCCTTGTCCGTCTCCACCTCGCACACGACGTCGCCGGCCGAGATGAGGTCGCCCTCCTGCTTGTTCCACTTGGCGATGGTGCCCATCTCCATGGTGGGGGACAGCGCCGGGAGGCCCACGACCTCGTGGTCGGGCAGCGAGCTCATGGCGCGCGCGGCCATGGCCCGGCCGGCCTCGCGGCGCGCCGCGGCGCTGGCGTGGCGCGCGTCGAACACGGCCACGCGCTGCCACACGTTCTTGGTGCGGAGAGCGGTCTATGACACGTATAGGAGGAGGCGTCAGCTACTCGGCTACAGGAGCGGCGCGTCATGGCGCACGGGACGCACCTGGAAGCGCTGCATGGTCACGAGGCTCGAGTCTGTGGCGTTCTGGACCCGTTGAGTTATGACGCCGACTCCAAGCAGAAATGGTGGGTGTGACGCCCCCCCCCCTCTTTTGGGCCGCGCGACGAGTGGATCGCCGGCCGTATACAAGCGCCAAGTGCGGGCCCCCGCTTCTGTCGCGTACCCAACACGCCAGCGCACCGGCATTGGACGAAAGTGCGCACCCTTTTGACCTATCACCGCCGCCGTGCCGCAGGTCTTCGCTTTGATGCGCGCTCGCGTGTCTCTACTCGTGCACAGCGGATTGGACCCCCCAACGGGCATACCATGTACATGCTCGGCAGCGGCGCTCATGCTGGGGCGGGGCGAGGGCGCTGCGCAAGCGCTGGTGTCACTGTCATCGTGCGCAGACCGAGAACTCGGCGACGTGTCACGGTGCCAATGTGCCGGAATTCTTCAAGAAGGGATCTTGACTATATCAAAACCCGCATTTGGATATCGGTCTGCTGGCATAAATGAGTGTGATTGGACAAAAAGATAAAGGGTAATTGGCGTGCACAAATGCGGCACCGCAGCACAAGAGAATCACACGCAAGAGTGTGCTGCAGCGGAGGGTGGTGGTGGCTTGAACGGCGAATTATCTACATAAGCTCTGTCACAGGAATGGACATACATGGTGATGCGGCCTCATCCGGTCAAGAGACTCTCACGGAGTTTCAAGCTCGGCTTCTTCTCTTCAGCTCCGCGATGCGAAAGTGGCTGTGACAGGCACTGACAGTGCAACTTGGAAGACCATCTTCCCGTGCAAGCTTCACTCTTGGGAAATGCGTCTCGATCATTCCAGGTATACCACTTATGGCGAACTCCGAGACCGGCACAGCTTATCTAAATTGGGGCTGTCCAGTGCAGTACACGTCCCCATGTCGGACAGTACACGCCCCCATGTTGAAGAAGACCGGGGTTTATTGCTGTTAGTGGCTACGATATACGAACTTCCTCGACGATGCTACTCGCTGCATACCTACTCGTTGTGGGGCAGGTCAATCTGGCGCTCCGACCATCAGAGGATGTTCGGGCATGCAATACCGTGCTCTCCTCCTGTCAACGATCAGCCGACCGTATTCGGAATTGTTCGTGTAGCCATGCTCTAAGAGGTTCCTAGATGCCGGTAAATGTGCTGGCAAAGGATTCCTTTCAAAGAAAAAAATTATTCATTTGGTATTGAGGTTCGAATAACCGTGAAGTGATAGCGAGAATAAAGTAGAGAGGTAAGAAGATGGATACATATTTCTATGAGGCACGATTCAGAAGATATGTGCGCTTTACTGCAGTGGCATAGTATTAAGCATATACTTTGGAGTTCATTATTATGCTTTAACAAGGAAAACTAAAAATCCACGAGGGTCTCCGTTGGCCATGTACTGTAGAGAACCGGAGAATAGTCTAAGCACCAATAAGTTTGCCCAGAGATCCAAGCTGTCTCCTCGATCTTCGCTTAATAGGGCGGCAGATGCCAGCTTCTACCATGAATATGTAAATTGCCTAGAAGAGGGTAAGTAGGGAAGAAGGCATATTGGTACGTTAATCATTCAGCTACAAAGCAGCCAGGAAGGAGGCAGCCTTGCGATATATCGTGGCCCGGCGGAACGATAACGCAACGACTTTGGCAAATGAAAGTCGGCATTTTTATCGTACTATGCGGTGCACTATCCTAATGCTTGGAAAAGGTCGGCGATGTAGTGGTCGACTGAGAGTCCTGCTGCATTTCGATGGCATCACAGACACACGACAGCATCTCGATTAAAGCATGTGTAAACGAATGTAGGAAAGAACTCATCAGACGATAATTCAAGACGCACTGGCTGCGGTGTAGATGACGCGACTAGGCATCACGAAGATGGCGATTGTGTGGCTCTAAAATTAAGGCTCCAGGAACTCTAGAATCTCCGGGCGGTAGCTTGCCAACATCTAACCTGCAAATCCACCCCTTCGCCACAGCGAAGAAGTTGCGGCGCGCAAACGAGTTTGCCAGGAGAATCAATCTCATTGAAACTCGTGTGCCCGACCTCCCGACTGCTAGCTTGTCATGCTTAAGCTCACCGCCACCTAGACAACACCCCACAGTGCCAATGCAAGCCCCAACATCAAGCCACGTGCAGCGCGAACGTTCCTCCTGGATCAGCTCCCCAGCCGCCTCTGAGACGGCGAGTGTGTATTGCTTCCCCCCCTTGTCTCCCAGCACCTTTACCTACTGCTCCGCCACCTTCTTGGCCTGGTTGGCCTTGTAGATCTGGCTGCGCTCGTGCAGCACGAGCTTGATGCGCGCCATGGACTTCTTGACCTTGGTCCGCCGCGTGGGGTTGGGCATGGACAGGTTCTTGGCGCGGCACTGCTGCAGCTCCGTGAACAGCGCGTTGCGCTCCTTGAGCAGCACGAACCAGAGCTTGTGCAGGTCGTCCGTGCTCTTCTGGCGCAGCATCCAGGCCTTCCACTCGCCGCCCACGACCACCTGCTTGGTGCCCACGCTGGCCGGCACCTGCGTGAGGCTGCTGGGCTTGGCGCCCTCGCCCGCCACCTTCTGCGCCGGGAAGAACTCGTCCAGGCCGCGGCGCGCGGTCTGGCCCGCGTTCACGCGCAGGCCACCGAAGAGACGACGCAGCTGGAACGACATGATGCACGACGCGCTGGTGATGGACGACGGACGACTCGGCGGATGTGCGGCCCCCTCACGGCCACTCGGTGGGAGGGCATTCAAGCGGGGATTTGTGGAGGAATAAAGAGTGACAGGTGGGGGGGGGGCATGCACTTCAACGAGCAATATTAATACCAGGATACTCAGGCTTCAAGTGCATTTACTGCTGTAGTAGAAATGTAGTCAGACGCCCCGCTATGGGGTTGTCAGGGCCGTTCCAGGCCTCCAGTGCCTGCAGGATTATTCTTATATCCTTGTAGTGCGTGCGTGAGCTGCTACTAGTAGTAATAACTCACTGTTCGGCTACTCGAACTCATTACTCAGAAGTAAGAAAGTGGTTTCTGGTAGCTCAACTTTGGACGAGGTGCTGTCGGCTTGAGGTCACACTATGGACGGATGGTGCTAATCTTTGTAGGAGCTGCAGCAACGTCAGATCCACCCTTCACTGTTTCACGCTCCATGCTGGGTGCGTTTCCAGCCACAGAATCGCCAATACGTTGCCGGGGAAGACCTCCACGTGTTTACTGCATGTAGAGTTTTATCGTTGAGCCACAAGATTCCTCCGACATGTTGTTCCTCGGGTATAGGTTTTGCGCAGGAGTTGCTAAGATTCAGAGGATTAACTGCACGCTATCTTAATGTTGGTACAGTAAGCACAGTGTAGATTTTCGTGCCAAAGTCGCAAAGCTGGTTCGTCTGAGCTACTACTGCCCCCACACTCAGGGTCAGTCCTGGTCCTCCTGATCAGGGGTCGATGCCCGATGGATACAACCGTCGTTCGTCACTAACAGCACACGCAATAAATATACGACAGGCGACTGCGTTCCTGGCGTTTGTGCGGAGTAGAGTTTATCGCTGCGTTTGGCTTATTCCAGATATATTTACTGAGATCAAGCTCATCTCAGCCCTCAATAATGAGTCCTCTCATTCGTGTTCCGCTTTTTCCCGAAATTTATCGTTTTTAAAAAGATGTCCAAAATTAACCGAATTTGTACAGTTGTTGAATACCGGTACTGCTATACAGTAATCTGCTTCCTCAGCGAACATCTGATATATATAAAACATTCGAAGATATATATTGCCAAAGGATAATGAAGCCCACATTGATTTTAAATGTACTGACTTCCTATTGTAGAATGAAGTTCAGGTCCGACTCCGCAATAATCGTCGAGTGCAACCAGCAGTGCTGGATTGTCTCCATCGGCATCTCTCGTCATGCCTCAGCGCACCACTCAATGCCCTTTAGCATACCTACCTTGTAGGGGTTTAGCTCGCCGTCGTCGATTCTCTTGGCTCAAATTGAGGAATGCTGCTTTCCTTGGTTGACGTGCATGCCTGCTCTTGACCCCAAGATCCATTTCGTTCCCGCCTTGAGGTAAAGATTCTTCCCAGGGCTCGCTTTGCAATATCTGATTGGCGGGATTAAGCAGGACCTAGTTAATTAAATCAGTACACTACCTCGAAGAGTGGAACTTCTTCAACCGCTTTCTTGGAAACTATAAGCTTTTACCTGTTCGCTGAGGAAGCAGATTACTGGACTAATTCTTAACATTAAATAGTACTTACTTATTGATTGGTCAAGGTTCATCAATAAGGGATGCAGCTATCAGAAATACACCAATTATGTACTTTTGCAGCACGAGATCGCCGAGGAGTAAGTACGCGTTGTTTTGAATTTATCAGTTCTATGTATGACGACCAACGCGCTTGAGAAAGCAAATTGAATTCTGATGGCAATGCAAAACATGAAAGCGGCGCTAGCTACTCCAGCGCACAGTGCTGCCAGTACCTCAGTGGACCTGCTGGGTACCTAAGCGTCGTGTGATCCAGTCACACACCTTGAACTCCCGCCTCTCACCCTTGTCCAGCGACGCATCTTGAAAACCAGCCACCGTGCTGGGCATCGAAGCCTTGGATCGCTTCCTGACTTCGGGTCGCGGCCTGTCGCCAGGCTGAGCTACCGCCTGACGTCAGCGACTCGCTGGCTGTGTTTGATAGATTCTCAGCGCCACGCCACCCTCCAAAACACCGTCCAGCAGGATTGACGATACATGTTACTGTTGTGACTCGTTCTGCAGACCACACAGACTGCGAAGCTGCGTGTCGTTCTGCAGCGCAACATACTCTTTCACTTTGGTCGGGATGTCTGCCAACATCATGGCAAAGGACTCCCATGAGTCTTCAATTGACTCGAGTCCTGTCCACGAAATCAGCAACTCGTATTGCTGGGAGACCTCGTTGAAACGGTGTTGGAGAATGGCTTCCAGTCCAAGTACAATTCCTTGTTGCGCAATGTGTTCTACCAGCACTTCCAACATCTCTAGACTGGGATCATGGTAGAATATCAGGCGAGATCCGTGAACTTCATGGACTGCGCGCATCAACAAGTGACGTATCATGAACGAATGGGACTTGACCTCCTCCACTTGAAAAGGTCTGTGCCACCGGACTAGGAGCTTGCCACTCTCGAGACTTGCGTCCACACGAGACCATAGGACGAAATCGCCGGCACTGAAATTGCAGGTTTCTCCCCACTTTTTCGCTTGTTGATAGAGTCGATGCCTCTCTTTGCGATCAACCACTTCCATGTGCATCGCATGAAGACTGTCACGGAGTCGGCTGAGAGATTCTTCCACGTTGCCCAGATCTACTTGGTTCAATGGGTGCGCAGCCTCAGGAATCAGACAAGTGTCTAATGGAGTCGTGACCGGCAGACCAGTGAAGAGCTCCATTGGCACCTTGCTGCCAAGTGAGGCAACAGCACTCTGATTCAAATTGGCTTGCATAACAGGCAACAGAAATCCCCAACTGCGCGCGTCCAATCAAAATCCCAGCAGCAGCGCACGAACCACTTGCAAGAGGTCCCGGTTGATGCGTTCCACCATAGGTACGAAACTTTGCATTCCACGTAGTCGAGTGGCCAATTCATCCATCACTAGACTCTTGAAATTGTGGCGGAGCGGGAGTCACGAAAATTGATGACGAGCTCTGGCTTACCAAAGGCTGCCTG